>JAAGWQ010000226.1:0-45590 GCA_013396295.1 Fusarium heterosporum
GTCCCGACTCAGTCCTACCTTCAATCAGCATCAGGAACAAGATGGTGCTCATCTCCCAGCTTCTATCGTGCTTGGCTCTTGCTTCTGGCGCGCTTGGATCTCCTATCGAGCGTCGTGCCGTTATCGACCACGATGCCGTTGTCGGGTTCCCTCAGACAGTCCCCTCCACCACTGCTGGATCGCTGTACCTGAAGTACAAGCCTTACCTCAAGGTCTTTAACGGATGCGTGCCTTTCCCCGCGGTTGATAGCCAGGGCAACACCGGGTATGTATTTCTCTAGCGCCTCTGGAATCGAAACTGATCTCGTTTGTTAGGGGAGGACTAGCTACTAGCGGCTCTTCCAACGGAGGTTGCAGCAGCAACACCGGCCAGGTCTACGCACGAGGCACAGCCTACAATGGCCGCTATGCCATCATGTATTCTTGGTATATGCCAAAGGATTCACCTTCCCCGGGACTAGGTCACCGCCACGACTGGGAAAATGCTGTTATCTGGCTGTCTGGTGAGAGCACAAGCGCCACTGTCGTCGGCATGGCAGTTTCTCAGCATGGAGGTTATGACACCCGAGCTTCTGGTACTTTCTCTGGCAATAGTCCTTTGGTTGGATACACCGCTGTGTGGCCGACGAACCATGAAATGACCTTTACCAACGATCAAGGTGGCCAGCAGCCCTTGATTGCTTGGGAGAGTTTGACCGCCGCGGCCCGCACAGCTTTGACGAACACCGACTTCGGTAGTGCCAATGTTCCTTTCAAGGACGGCAGCTTTGAGTCCAACTTGGGCAAGGCGGCTGTTTGAGATGTTGTTCGGTTGGCCAGGAGTGTAAATAGTGCGATCGGAGTGAGCAGCTGAAACTATCCGTGGGTACTGGTTGTAAGAGGGTGACAGTTTTTGGCCTGATAAAGCCTCTTAGGGTCAGTAAATATTATGAGTTGTATGACCTAGAAGTATACGATATGGCCGCACTGGGTCATCGTCTATATATCTTGATAGCATTACATCATGGTTGATCATGAATTGATGCTGAATGCCGTTGCTGAGATGGTTGTTTGCCACCCTCTGTCCGTCCAATAACAGTATACATGAAAGCCTCTTCACCAATAAGACAACCAACGAGACTCATCAACTGCAGTGGGCCATGGACGGATGAAGCATGTGGGCCAACCATCATCGAAACAAAGCTTCTGCGTGTTAGTTAAGCTCAACCAAGGGTCCACCACCAAAAGTCAAGAGAATATGGTGATGGCCTCTTTGATCGAAATCACGAAAACTTTTTAGCTGAAGCAAAGTGGCGACTAGGAGCAGACAACGATGCCCAGATGCGATTAGGTATTGCCAACCAATCAGTAGATCACGCTCGGCCATCAGCCATGGATGTTATCGGTAAGACTAAGGGTTGAGTCACCGCACTTAGTAGGACTGCAGCCCCCGCGCTGTGGATTGACATCATATTTGGATTCCTCCTTCTCGCGCAAACGGACGGAAATGCGCAGTATTAATGATGGCGACTCCTCTTTTCGTTTGTTCCTCTTCTCTTTTCTTATCATAAATATTAATCGATCACACCCACAATAGTACCTTTCTGCTTTACTTTAGACTTGATCAATCTCAAATTGTTACGTTTCCATACAGAAGAGACATTTGTTGCTCAACTACTGCTTTATCGATCTTGAAACTTGCGTTAGAAAAAGCTACTAGCGAAAGCATTTGACGACACTACACGTTGTCACAAAGAGCTGCCAAAATGGGAACGCCTTTCATCACCTTCCTTGCGCCTAGCAACCTCGAGGGATACAAGCGGGGGGCTCCCATAGAAGAGCAGCCACCGACCATCTCACAGACATTCCTGGACGCAATGGAAGTTCGTGAACAGGTCTTTGTGGAGGAGCAAAAGGTCCCTGCTGAGAATGAATTCGATGAAGATGACTCACGCGCGTGCCATTGGGTCGTCTACGCCAGCATAAATAAGTTGGAGGAGTTGGAGGTTCGTGACGAGCAGGGTAATGTGATGCAGCCTCGTAAGAGCTCGACGCGTTCAACGCCTATTGGAACCATACGACTTGTACCATTTCCTCACGACCCCCACCCAAAGAACGGTGGCAGATACTGGAAAGGTGTACTAGAAGGTGACGGTGACGACAAGAATGGCAAGGAAGATAAAGATGCGCTCGAAATGTCTTCAAACAAACCATATGTGTTGGATCGACAGACAACATTCCATAATGGCCAGGAACCATATGTGAAATTAGGACGTCTGGCAGTCATCAAGGAGTTTCGAGGGCGGCGAATCGCTGGACTCCTTGTCAACACTGTTCTTGGCTGGCTCAAAGCCAACCCGTCATACTTTGATCCAAGCATCAAAGAGTACGGGCTCGAGCAACTCAACCCGGCCAACTGCGAGCAGACGATTCCTCAGTGGGCAGGACTCGTATGCGTCCACGCTCAGAAGCAGGTGGAGGGCTTTTGGAAGAACTGGGGCTTCGAGGCGGATGAAGGCATGGGCACTTGGTGGGAAGAGGACATGCCCCATTCTGGTATGTTTCAGCGACTGGAGATAGGAGAGAAAACAGTTCGTCTTGATTAGATACCCCTTGTTGTCAGGAGCCGTGGTTTGACGGCATGCTTGTATGTTTAGACGTTGGGTTGGGAACATCGAAGTTTCAAACATTATCAACTAGTAGGTGACGTATAGAAGGGGAAGGACGTAGACAATTACATACAACCAAGACATACATACAATGACGAACACGAGTGAAGATTAAAAGTATACTTTGAATTTAGTTCATTCATTTCTCAGAAGCTCGACTTTTTTTATTGAATCTAGAGCCACCTAAGAAACCCATAGCCGTATTCCCAGACCCAATGCACGCAAAATGCAATTCTGAGAGAAGCCGGAGCACGCCAAAACCAACCCTTCCAGTCATGATACCACCGTTGCACCTTTTATCGGTTGCTCTTGGCCACACGCTCCAACTCGTCCTTCTTCTTGATAGCGTAAGAGTTGCTGGAACCCTTGGCAGCGTTGATCAACTCCTCAGCAAGGCACTCAGCAATGGACTTGACGTTGCGGAAAGAGGCCTCGCGAGCACCGGTGGTGAGGAGGGAGATAGCCTGGTTGACGCGGCGGAGGGGAGAAACATCAACAGCTTGTCGTCGGACGGTACCAGCGGAACCAATTCGGGTAGAGTCTTCGCGAGGACCACAGTTGACAATAGCGTCGACGGCGACCTGGATAGGGTTCTGGTCGGTCATAAGGTGGATCTGGCCCTAATGTTAGTACTTTGATTTTTGCGAAAGAAAAAAAAAAGCCCCTTCTCGTGGGGTGCTCAGGGAGGACGTACGATCTCGAAGGCGTGGGCGACAATTCGGACAGCCATGAGCTTCTTTCCGTTGTTGCGGCCGTGGTGCATCAGAGAGTTGGTCAATCGCTCAATGATAGGGCAGTTGGCCTTGCGGAATCGCTTGGTGGCATATCGGCCAGCAGTGTGGGTGACGTAGACGGGGTTTCGCAGGGAAATGTAGTCACTATCGCGGCAAGTCCATCAGCATCTCGTCGCGCACAAGTGAGGTTTTTGGAGATAATTTCTCCAGAGACAAAACGTACGTCAGGGAGATGTCGCGGACCTCAACATCGTAATCCCACTTGTTGAAGAGCTTGACATTGCCAACCTCCTTGACAACGTCCTTGGGAAGCACCTCGTAGAGGGCGGAGTTCTCGACTTCGATCTCGCCGGCGTCAGACATCTTTGCTGCTACAGTGGTTGCTGGAACTGACAGGCGGTTAGTACGAATGTGATCGAAAGCGAGTTCAAGGTTGACGATGTGGGCGCATCAGAGATTCGAGAGAGACAGTGGGAGGGCAGAATGTGCTCTGGGTGGGGCCTTTACCAGCCAATGAAATGCGCCCAAAGTTCGGATCGGAGTCGCACCTTCTTTTTTGTTAGGGCTCGGCTGCCCTGCGAAACTCTGGGTCGGTCTTTCCACTTTCCATTCGTGCCGTGTCAAGTGAGAGAGGTTCTTCGGATTGAACAACACACTTTGTCCAACCCAGTCAACCGCCAACACATCAGACAATATGGTAAGTTTACGGCGATGCCCTCACGGCGGACTTTACGAAAAATGAGCATTTGATTGACTTGGACATCAGGCCCCCGCCGTTGGAGGAAAGAAGCAAAAGAAGAAGTGGTATGTATAAGACGTGCCGCACCGTCATCGACGATATTCGAAACTTACGCATTTCCAAAGGTCCAAGGGCAAGGTCAAGGACAAGGCCCAGCACGCCGTCGTCCTCGACAAGACCACCTCTGAGAAGCTCTACAAGGATGTGCAGTCTTACCGTCTGGTCACCATCGCCACTCTCGTCGACCGAATGAAGATCAACGGTTCCCTGGCACGAGTGTGCCTTAACGACCTCGAGGAGAAGGGCATCATCAAGCCTGTGGTCACTCACAGCAAGATGAAGATCTACAGTATGCCCGCCCTACCCTTCCTGCGCGACCCCTCCATTCTCTCGACGCGCCATTATCGAACAAGTGCTAACATCTATCTAGCCCGTGCCGTCGGTGGTTCTGACTAAATGCAATGAACAATAAAAACTTGAGTCTCACGATTGTGCGTCTGGGTGGCCTGGACGACAGACAGGCCACATGGTCGGAGGGTGTTGCAAGGCAAAAAACAAGCCTGGTTTAGGACGCTATTCATGCTCGGTTAAGCATTGGGACGGAATCGCTTTAGCACATGCGGCAACGGAATGAAAAATCTTCGAAACGACCAACACATGGTTACCATCTGTAATGTGCACTTGTGTATTCCGATACTGGTGATATATCGTCGTAGCTTTGAGGTCAATAAGAGGTTACCGTGTCACATGGGCGTTGATAACGTGTCTGGGCTATGGTATTGGAAACACAATTATCTCGATTTAATTGCTCTATTGTATTCCAATAGTTTCCCGTCAAAATTAGCAGGGTCATGAATTGCTTGCCTGCTTACGAGGATGTGTCCTGCTGGTGAACTGGGCTGGCTGGCATTCATACGTCGAAGATCGACCTTTGTTGTCACTTAGACCTCGAATCTACAAGATGTATACGCTTTCACTTGTACGATCTACACGATCCGTTTGCTGTCGCTTTCGTTGTATGACCTTCACATGCTGGACTCTTGACAACGGGTTACTCAAGCGGGGATATACCATACACGCCGAGCCAATGTCGCAAAAATCATTTTTGGGTTAGAATAAATCGGACCGGGTATACAAAAGACTAGTAAGGACGTCTGATCAGGTCTGTAACAAACTCGCTGCCATAACCTAACATTATCGAGAACTTATCAGATAGGGCTACAGAGCCCTTCCTATCTTCTCCCATGACTTTGGTAGGCAGCTCATGTTTTCTTGGTAGCCTGATATCAAATAATGTATTTCGATATGGTCTTGCAGTCGAATACAGCGCTTGCTTCCCCGAAGCAATTTGGGCGATGTGTATCCAGGCCATCAAGCCATCGTGGTAGTTTCGGAGGATATTCCTTCGTCGCCAGGTCGCCTATACGGGCTGTTTGGTGGGGACTGCCATTGAATCGACAGAATACTAGAATAAGCTTAAGCTTTAACCCCGAAATTCGAACACATCCTCAAGGGCTCCTAGTCATACAGTCCCTTAGCATCGTCATATAGGTAACTCAC
Organism: Fusarium heterosporum; assembly: GCA_013396295.1. Lineage (NCBI taxonomy): Eukaryota > Fungi > Ascomycota > Sordariomycetes > Hypocreales > Nectriaceae > Fusarium > Fusarium heterosporum. The sequence continues at coordinate 5,682 of JAAGWQ010000226.1, forward strand.
AAGGCACATGGGTATCTAGATGAAGCGAGGAGGTTTATCAGTGTGCCGCACGTGACCGTTTACATATCGATATTGCGTATCACGTGTTAATATTAAAGCATCAACTCAATCAACATTAGTATCTCTGCAATTGGTATCTCAAGCATCCCTTTGGAGTATATCGAACGAATGATTGATCAAAGGTTACAAGCTACCTGGAACTACCGTGTTTTCCAGAGAAGGCCAGCTAGATGTAGCTTTCAATAGTGGGTAAGGCAAGTTGGTTTTCTAGACTCTTGGCTCACTCAGATACTCAGCGCCAGGAATGGATATCGATGCGGGTGATACGATCTAGCCTGATCCACGCCGGTTATCCGAGGGCGGATGAGAAGCAAAGCCCGCTGGAATAGCAAAGCAGCAGCATATGAAAGAGCTCGCAGGGAAAGAGAGTTCCTCGCTTTCAGTTTGTTTCCGTCCTAATAGAGTCGATTCATGGGAAGTCGGAGTCTATAGGCCCACAATCAGTACATATCGGATACGTATCCGTTCGTTGTTGGGTAGTAAGCTTCCATTCTTCCCCTCGGACGTTTGCTTTCTCCTACGGTTACTTTGTATGTACTATAACTAGTCTGCTAGGATTGAGGATACGACACCCCAATACTAATAGCTTGATCAATTCTCTGCACCTAGATCCATAACTATCTCGATCTCCGACAGTCAACCAATGCATCTCTGAAATGGACGACAGCAGAGTGGACACGGTGGTTTCTATTCTCTTTCTTTTTTGATCAGAGGTGAGCTTCGATAGGTTAATGATTTCCAGGAGGATCGGCAAAATTATTTGCAGGGTCTAGAGCGATTTAATGGCTTTGAAACGGGTTTACTCCGAAACATCAGTCAAATACGGAGCACCTGTATGGATGCAGAGTCATGTGCAATTAGACTATGTGAAAAGAATGATTGAAATTGCTTATACTGTTCAATCTTGGTATCTTACTACGTACCTAGTAAACCTATTGACTTTGGACGGGCTTCCCGAAAGATAAGAGAAACAACAGCTTTCACTGGAGCAAGAAAATTCCAGACTGCCGAAATGCATGACTGATAAGCATTTTTGGTCATACTGTACAGTACAGTGCGCATTCAGAAGGTAGCGCAAAGAAGGCGGTGGCGGGCTTTTGACTCGGCTCAAAGGGGAATCAAACAAGATTTTGTTTGCCTGAACCCGAAAGACGCTGGAACACATCTCATCCTCTGGTCCTCTCGTCCAATACGTCCTGACATTGAACCCCTGATGCTAGAGGCCTACAAGCGGGCAAGAATTAAAGCGTTTTTAGCTCGGCCTGTCTCCCTTGCGGCTGGTGGATCTAACAAAGCTCGGGGCCGGGGCGTGGAATAATACCAGCCATGAAGCATTAGACAGGTTCCTGCTGGCTTCGAATTCAGACTAGAAATTTTATATTACATCGTGCATACTCATTAGCCTAGCAGAAACTTCAGGGTTCAAGGTCACGAATAGAGTATGGGAAAAGTCATCGATTGGCTTGGAATGTGCGGCCTTTCCGAGTGAGGCTATGTACTTTGCTGCTGGGCACAAAATATTCAAGACCGAGGACGAAAAAAAGGTTGTTCCCCGTATTATCGGAAGCTCAGACAAACAGAAACCAATTGGACGGATAGGTTGAGCCAGGGGTTAACCCGGGGGAGGCGATGGGAAATCCAACCCGACCAACACGGCGCGGCTCACCTCTATCTAAGTCATGATACTCACGCACTGTGCGAGTGTGGCAGGTTTTTTTCGGGCGATGCCACCGCTGGAGGCTAGGCTTGCAGTGGAGGATGCTGCTGGAACGGGAACAGGCCAGGGCTCAAAGAAAAAGGTGGGTGAATGGATGTCATGATGGAGGGATGGGGCTAGAGAAAATACTGGAAAGTGAGCGAGGTGGAAGCTGACGACATTTGATCGAGATAGGTCAATTGCAGCACACAAACACAATGGCTAGGGCACCAATGCTTATATGAACCGGAACATGCTTCAGTGGATGGAAGACCATGTCTTGTTGGTACCTTCCCAGTGATTTGCAGTGCCATCCGTAAAACCAGAAAATCTTTTCCATCAGTTAGATATCATGGATCTTGGGTATCCGGTCCTAGGCGCCAGCTCATCGCCAGGCTCGCAGCTAGAGGCTTGTGCATTACCATACAGTACCCCGTACAGTAGCTAAAAGACAGGAATCAACCCCAAACCAGAGAAGGTCGTCGCTCCCATGTCTCCCAGAACGGGTCAAGGTCTCGGCGCTCGACAATAAATCGGGGTGAACCGGATCTCATCTTGCAGCCGGGCAGCAAGCTCAGAGCTCAAACCCAGGGTGAGGACAGGATTTGTGCCAGAACAGACCCACACTTTTGTACACTGAGTGCCACTGAGTGGCCACCTGGCCACCCCTGAGAAAGATTCAAGAGCGTTACAAGCCTGAACAAAGCTGTAGCCTCAGGCTGCCAGCCGAGCTGTTGCCGCGGAGAGAAAGACCTGGTTGGCTGGGGGTCCCCAGCTCACTCTAGCGCAAGCCGTTCAGATCCGCCGCAATTTTTTTCCCTCCCCCCCAAATACCTCTCACCCCCCGTCGGCGCAGATTTATTTTCTCTCGACTCCCTTCATTCTCTCTCTCTTCCTTCCTTCATCCTCCATCTCCCCTCAATCCTTTCTTCTTTTTTCAAGGGAAAGACCTCAGAACCGCTACTATGTCTGCTGAGCAACCCCAGAAGGTCTTGGGCATGCCGGTAAGTTATCACCAACTTCTCTGCCATGGTCATTCAGATCCCCTCGATTGTGATATGCCACATCTACAAGAAACATCTCGGGATTCAATCAGCCACTATCAAAATTCAATTGTGCCGAGTCATCAAACAACGGATAGACTGCAACAATTGTTCGAATGATGTGCTGCTCGATAAGGATACTGACTTGATGATGATGGCATCTCACTCGAGTTGCAATGAAACCAATTAAAACCCTTCGGTACAATTGCTAACGTGCTTTGCAGCCCTTCGTGGCCGACTTCTTGAGTATGTACCCAAACACATCACGACCGTCTTACCCGAAATAAATGAGCTCCTCGCCATTATGCTGAGCTCGGTCAACAAACATTTCATAGTATACGATACTAACAACCCTCATAGTGGGTGGTGTTTCCGCCGCCGTCTCGAAGACCGCTGCCGCTCCCATTGAGCGTGTCAAGCTCCTGATCCAGAACCAGGTTTGTCAACACGATCGAGGTATCCCTTCGAATTGGTTACTAACAATCACAACAGGATGAGATGCTCAAGACCGGTCGTCTCGACCGCAAGTACGCCGGTATTGGTGACTGCTTCAAGCGCACCATGGCTGATGAGGGTGTCATGTCCCTCTGGCGAGGAAACACCGCCAACGTCATCCGATACTTCCCTACCCAGGCTCTGAACTTCGCTTTCCGTGACAAGTTCAAGAAGTTGTTCGGTTACAAGAAGGACAAGGATGGCTATGCCATGTGGATGGTTGGTAACCTTGCCTCCGGTGGTGCTGCTGGTGCCACTTCGCTCCTTTTCGTCTACTCTCTGGACTACGCCCGTACTCGTCTTGCCAACGATGCCAAGAACGCCAAGTCCGGTGGTGACCGTCAGTTCAACGGTCTCGTCGACGTCTACAAGAAGACCCTCGCCTCTGACGGTATTGCTGGTCTCTACCGTGGTTTCATGCCCTCCGTCGCTGGTATTGTTGTCTACCGTGGTCTCTACTTCGGTATGTACGACTCTATCAAGCCTGTTGTCCTCACCGGCAACCTCCAGGGTAACTTCCTTGCCTCTTTCGCCCTTGGTTGGGTCGTCACCACTGGTGCCGGTATCGCCTCTTACCCTCTTGACACCATCCGACGTCGCATGATGATGACCTCTGGTGAGGCCGTCAAGTACAAGAACACCATGGACGCTGCCCGCCAGATCGTCGCCAAGGAGGGTGTCAAGTCTCTCTTCAAGGGTGCTGGTGCCAACATTCTCCGTGGTGTTGCCGGTGCTGGTGTTCTCTCCATCTACGATCAGCTCCAGGTCCTCCTCTTCGGCAAGGCCTTCAAGTAAGCGCTTCGTATAACATACCCTGTATAGATGAGTGTGTGGAGGATAGGATTCGGGGGGAATCTTAATCTGCGGGCTTGACATGGTGTCCGCTGGTTGAAACTAAAAGGCGAGACCGAAGTGCAGATCAAGAGAGGTTGTCACAGATACCCGACGCGGTGCTCTGAAACAGCAGCTCTTTACGGGTTAGAGTGGCATAGGCACGGCGTCTTTTTCTAATCTTGCTTTGCCTTCCGTTCTAGGCCGCTGTAATTTATACACCAATGCAAATTCCCTTTACTGTATCTTGTTTGTCTTGCATGTGAAGTTCGATACCTCTGAAAAAGTAACGCTGAGTCTCAAACTAAAGTTTCAATTCCATCGTCCTCGCTCTGTCGTCGGATCTGTAACGCTTCCAAGGCCTCAAGAATGTAGCCGCTCAAACTGTCGTGAGTATGATGACTAAGCGTCGCTATCAATTGTTGAACCTCTGCTTGTTCCCTAAATGATGTTTAAATCGCCCACCCAACTCTCTTGCGGCATCAACACCTGGTCACCTCTTCAACTGTAGCCAACATGCCCCCAAAGCAAACCTCAGGGGCCGGCCGTGGGCGTCCCAAAGCTACAACGAAGAAAGCCTCCAAGGCACCTGAGCCCGAACCTCAATCAAGTAACCCTTTTGAGCTCTCCGACGACGATAACGATCGCGCTGGACCATCGACCCGCGAAGTACAAGTAGTTGAGGACGAAGAGCCCGACAAAACTATCCCGCTTGAACTTTTAACGCGGCTTCTCCACGAGTTCTTTACCAAGGATGCAACGCGTATATCAAGAGACGCCAATGCTGCAGCGGGCAAGTACTTCGATGTGTTTGTGAGGGAAGCAATCGCGCGAGCTGCCGTCGAGAAAGATGGCGGGTTTCTGGAGGTTGAAGACCTAGAGAAAGTCTCACCCCAGCTACTGTTGGATTTATGAGACCTAAACCATGCTCACACCTCTCTTGGAACAAGTGAGGGTCTCCATGGGTTTATAGAGGGTGTGTGCTAGTAAAGAATCCCAGATGGTGCTGCTGCTCGAACGTGGCATTCAGTTCTACGGTGTGAAGAACACACGAGATAGCTCTATGGGAACGAGGAGGATGCCAGGATGTAGCCAGGAATAAAACAAGTATGTCTCGGAGATGTTCTGGTCCTGGTACCGTGTTGACGCGAGAATAGCATAACCTCTTGAGCGTCGCAAGCGAACGATATGGTACCCGCTTGGCCGTGGTACTCGGCCATCAAGCTGCTGAAGGGCCTCCTAACAAAAGGTGAACTTCCGTTATTTGCTGATTCATGACAACGTCGAATGTCATCCTCAACTTTCTTATTGGGGTATTCCTCATGGTATTACGATCGATCGACTCATCAAGGGTACATATATGTTATTGTCGTTACGTCTCGATAGCCGTTTGAGGTTGGGGATTCGTTTTGTACGCATTGAACAACATTCGATAAATTGTTTTGTGGTTGAAACACTACAGTAATGGCATGTTTAGCCGAAGAGAATAGTAAGAAACTATCTTCAGGCATGAAAACCCTTATTATAGTTGGAATATGTACGTGCAACGCGCGAAAAAGGACCAGAGGCATTATATCATGACACCCTGAAATGGTAAGGATAGGCGTGTTTCCTTGCTATAGGTTAGCTTTGAAGTATGCATCATTCAGAATGCAACGAGATGCTCAGGAGGCGGGCTATCTGCTCTCCCATGCGGAATTGAATTACGTGTTTGCTAGTGTATTATTTTGCAATGTTTTGATAATGTGATCTTCTTTATTGTCTCCATATTGCTCGAGTTCATTATTTTCGTATATCGTTGACGTTCAATACACACTGGCCTGTTCTCTAATTAGAGGCCATTGAGGTCACCCTTGAGGGATTCATATCAAGGGAAACAGCATCTAAATTATTATATAGCATAGAGATTAGTAATTGGAGTCATGTGCGCCATAGACCCTGAACTTAACCAAATTCCTGATATCGTGGGGTAATTACGATGGGTTGAGAGTTTACGGTCTTTGACGAAGGAAAACCAAGATCTTACTCCACAGGCGTTTAGAATCTGCAACCAACTCGAAACGTCGCAGTTCCAAATTCACCAGCCACTGCAACATTGGCAGTCATTCAAACAGTATTTTGTTTCTTGGTAGAGCCAAGAACAAGTCGTTTCAGACTTGCTGACTACCCCGGAAAGCCCAATAAAGGCCGCGAAACTTTACCCGTCTCACAGGACAGCGGATGAGGCACTTCCGACGCAAATATACCCCTGGTCGACATGCCCTGACACGGCTGGGTCCAGACCCGAGGCCCTATCTATAGTCACCCGAACTATCAACTTGCTGTGTTATAGGCCTTGATATGGGTTAATAGTTCGACTTTGCGAATTCTACAGTGCATATTCAATTGGAGACGCCTAGAATCAAGGGGTTTGAGGAACAATCCTGCGTAAAGTCATCAAATTTGGCTTTCATAATCCATTTCAAGTGTTGTTTTACACATTCGACTGAAAACACCAGAGTTCCACAGACGATATAGAAAACCGATTTGAGATATAGCCTGGGTAGTCCCCGAGCCTTACCCAAGCCAGCCAAGCCAAGCCAAGCCAGGCCTTGCACTCTTTGTTTCATTCTCCAAAGACTTCTAGTGAAGCCTTGTCAATAACGTCTCATACTACTCCTGGCCTGCAACTCAACCGACGAGCCGAGACGGAACCGCCAGCATCCATCTTTCTTGGGCCTCTGAGAGTCTGGCCCGTAGACGGGTGTGCTTCAGATGTGCTTCGAAACTCGTCATCGGGGCTGTGGCCACAACAAGTCAAGTCGAGCCAGGCCAAGCCAAGCCAAGCTGTGGTTGTGATGGACATGTATATATATCAATCCGTCCCTTCCCATTTGTTTTGTTTCTTGTCATCTCTCTCGTCTCATTCCATAATCAACAGTCTGGTCCTGTTTCCCTTTGTCCTTCCCTTTCTTTTTCCATTCCTTAATTCTCTATCTTTCTTTAACAAGGCTGGTCCCTGAGAGCGCAAGTCGCATTTCCTATTTGATCCTATTTCTTCGAGTATCTCATCCAGAGTTTTCATTCCCTCACCTTAATCAGATACCCAATACTCCAGTCTTTCAACATGTTCTTCTCACAAATTGCTCTCGTGGCCCTTGCCACTGTTGCTCATGGTACGTCTCTCTACATCACCATACCAGCAAACAACTAACATATCTAGCCGTCAATGTTCAGGTCGTCTCAGTCGGCAGAAACACCGCCACAAACTCAACAGATATCAAGTTCTGGCCCGAAAAGATCACAGCAGAGCCTGGAACCATGGTGCAGTTCCAATTCTGGGCAGGCAACCACACAGTCACCCAGTCTACCTTCGACGACCCTTGTGTGCCTATTGGCAACATCCAATCCAATGTCACCGGCATCTACTCTGGTTACATGCCTGTCGAGGCCAGCATGGCCAAGGGCATGATCCCTACATACACCATCACTATCAAGGATAAGAAGCCCCTATGGCTCTTTTGCAGTAAGGCAAAGCACTGCCAAGGTGGAATGTCCATGGTTATCAATGAAAAGTAAGCCATATGTACCACTTGTGTAACAATTTCATTACTAACCATTCTGTAGCACATCTGCCAATTCTACAAGATCTCTCAACAACTACAAGGGTCTCTGCAAAGGCTCTTCATCCTCTGAAGTTGTTCCAGTACAGGCCGGCGGTTCTCCACAAGGTGGAAACGGTGGCAGTGCTGACGGAGGCAACTCTGGTAATGGCAGTGATTCCGGCAGTGACTCTGGTAGCGACTCTGGTAGCGACTCTGGTAGCGATTCTGGTAGCGATTCTGGCAGTGACTCTGGTAGCGATTCTGGCAGTGACTCTGGAAGCGACTCTGGCGATGGCAGTTCCGGAAACGGCTCACCTGTTGTTCCTCCAACCGGAGTCTCGACCCCTGGAGCTACTGGTACTCCTTCAGCGAGCGACGGCGTGGTCACAGCTGCCGGTGCGCAATTCACTGCTCCTATCCCCATGCTGTTAGCAGTTGGCGCTGCTGCCATGTATGCGCTCTAAGCTGGCTCTGGGTATGGGATGAACTTGTGTTTTTTTGGAATAGAAATAATGTTGGGAGCAATTAATCGGGATATTTGTACCAATTGCTGGAACGGTTGGGAAGCCTCGGTGCAGGCACAAACATCTACGATATTCATGACAGAGTCGCCTTAGGCATCTGATGGGTTATTTATGGGAAAGCTCGGACGTTTAGATACTGTTGAAAATACCCTAAAATATTAGAGATCATATTTTTGAACACCTGAAATCCTTCATCCGAAAGAAGGAGAACATAGCAACATATATGCAAGGAGAAAGTCTGGGCATAATGGTACACGGATTCTAAAGTACCCTTACTCCTTTTTGGGAATCTTCCTTGTCTTCCTGCTCCTCTGGGCCTGACCACAAAGCTTCTTAGGCTTCTCCTTTTCCAGCCAGTTGGGCTCCCGATGAACGTATCCCACCTTGCTGTACTTTTTGCTGTTGGCAAAGAAATCGACCCAGTGCTTGAGAGCATCATGAGCCTTGACCTTGGCTTCTTCCCGCTCCTTAATCTTGAGCTCAGCAAGCTCCTCGGGTGTCCAGTGAGCATCGACCTCAGGGTCATCGAGGGGCATAAAAGTCTCCTCGTAGCCGCGAAGATCGGCCGTCTGATCCTCGGCGAAGCAGCCAGTCACAAAACCACGAGCAGCGTCGGTGGCAGCAAAGTAGCTGTAGGAACCACCGGGGCCGTACATACGGCGGCCTTGGGATACATCGTAAATGGTGCCATTGATGGCGAGGAGAAGAGGTCTATCGGGATCCCTGCCATCGTAGAGGGAGAGTTCCTCCAAGGTCATGTAGGTAGGTGGCGGCTGTGAGAAGATAGCCAGTCAGCACGAATCTAACGTTTGCTCTAGGCAGAACTTACAGGTCCAAGAATCAATTCCTTATAGTATTTTTGAGTCATCCACTCTGGCTTGTTCTTGTGTCCCCACCAGAAGCTTTCTCCTCCGCTGATAACGTAGCTGAGGCCCATGGAAGCCACGAAAATGAAGCTGATGACACGCAAGACATCAACGTAAGGTGAGTATCCATCCCACGGATCTTCCTGGTCGACCTCGGCAGATGATCTCTTCTTCTGCTTCTTATTCGGGGTCGAGGGTTGCGAGACTTCGGATTCCGTCTCATTCTTGGGCTTTGGCTTGCGCTGGCGAAGAGTTGATTCGTCTGCCATTGTGTCAGGTTGTGTCAACTTGTAGCTGACGTATGAGAATAGTGGTGCGAGGTCAACAGAAAGGAAGAAGAGCGAGTTGTAGAAAGAAGACGGAGGCAGTTTTATGGGGTAGTGTAAAGGGGTTGATCCCAATATAAAGTGGCGTGTATCGTCACCTTGACCTGGCCAGACTTCAACTTTTCCATGGATTAAAGTTGGTTGCGACGTTGGACTTGACAGCTTTATCGCGTTTCAGACACGCCTTATCATCGATTTCACTCCACTCCGCGGGGTCATCCAATTTGGAGACAGTTGATTGGCTTCATGGACAGTCCAGTCACTATGGCCACGCCTTCAGGGGTGCAGTCATGATCGCGCTGTTGAGCACTCAGCAAGGCAGGCGGGGAGGATCACCTGACGCCCCAAGCATCACTACAGCAACCAGGCACTCACCCGGCAGACAAGTTGACATACCTCCCCACTGCAGGCGCCCCACACTTGGAAGCCGCATGGTAAACAACAGCACCACTTTACTTTACTTTACTTTACTTGACTTTACTTTACTTTTGCCGTATCACAACACACTAAATCAACAATTAAAGTCAACTCTGCATAAACGGCCGCCACATATACCGAACCTCAATCCCGTTTAATCAGTCTTCTACAATAATCAAAACTTCCTACAGCAATGGAAGAACCAAACAGCCCATCGGGCTCGGCAGGAGGTCCGCTCCAAGCAGCCACCGCAGACCGCGTAAATCAGCAAAGGGAGCGAGACTCTGTTTTCTCTCACCTTCGTGGCGGATCACGGGATAACACCGTCTACGATAAGATCAGCCAGTTTAACAACCTGAGTGTCACAATGCAATCAAAACAACTGGAACGCAAGACGGCTGATGCTGCCTTGAAGCGTGCCATGCTTGGACGTGAGGAGGCCGAGACCGAACTGCGCAAATACAGAGACGAGGTCAAGACATTAAAAAAGGCAATTGACGAAGGCAAAGAGCGTGAGAGAAAGGTCGGAGAGCGCTTAGAAACATTAATGGTAAACATCTCCCCTCAAGCTAACGTAGATAACCCGTATTGACCATCCCACAGGAGAACTATGGACGAGCCAAGGAGACACACGCACATACACAAGCTCTTTGGGAGAAGGAAATCCGCCGAGCACGAAAAGAGACCTTCAAAACACAATCATCAATCGTTAAGCTCCAGGAGGAACTCAAATCAGCCCGAACCAGCGCTAAGATGATCGACGAAAACCTCAAGCGCGAAAAAGAAAGGAGCAAAGTTCGGGAACAGGAGGCATTTGAGGCGCGCTATCAGATCGTCGGCGTCCAGGAACAACTCGACCAGGCTCTGGAGCGCATCAAACTCGTCGAACAAGAACGCGATGCCTATAAGACGGCAGCCAAGAACGAGGAGGTTGCCCGTATTGCTGCCGAGGGTCGAATTCCTCTACCATCACCAGATGCCGATGACGAGTTTGCTTCCCCTCAAAAAGACAAGAGGCGTGCGTCAAGAGACCTCCGCACTTCACTCTCGGCCATGGACATTATCTCATCGGAATCTAGTGCGGCAGAGATCGAGGAATTGGCGACCCAGCTACAATGGGAGCGCCAAAGAGCAGACCGCGCCCATGAAATGGTTGAGTTCCTGCAGGCCGAGTGCCACCTACGTTGTTGTGCTTGCTCCAAGTCCACACGTCGAACTAGTGCCGAGGCCCCTCGCCAGAAGCGTAGAAGCTCGATTGGTCTTGAGGGACCTAATGATAAGGTGCTCAAGCTTGACCGTGCGGGATTTGAAGCCGAGAAGCGACCTGCGAGCCCTCCTCGTATTCAAGAGCCTGCATTTGAGCCCAGGTCCAAGATTCGTGCTGATGTGGAAGACGAGGCAAAGCCCGAGATCCATTCTGAGTCAGAGCGAGAGCAGTACCTAGAGGAGCCTATTCAACGAGGTATGCCCAAGTCTAGAAAGGAGCTTCGTCGAAGCACCATCTTCTGCCCCAAGGAGGGAATCTTCAGAACTGTCTCAGAGCAAGAAGCTGAAATTTTCGAGGCACAGCGTAAGGCCGAAGAAGCCGAGGCCGCTGCCAACACCCAGCGCAAAGCTAGTGCTCAAATGGAACGTCATAATGTAGACGAGACTGCAGTGGAGGGCCATGTCGAGGCCGGATCCTTTGGCAGTTACAACGCTCAGATGGAGCCCCATTCGCTTGAGCTTGAACACAACCACAGGAGATACGCACGAACTCCTTCAGTTGAGCCTCCGGCCTTTGCCATGCTGGCACAAGAGCGCCAATCCCTCGCTTCTCTCCTCGACGCTCCCCACAACGGCTGTCACACAGCTCCTATTCCTTCAATACCGACTATGCCAGACGTTTCTGAAGATATCCTCGCGTCCCCCGAGACTCGACCTCACACCACAAATGCTTTCTACACCGTTACCACTACTACAACTATCCCTGTCCACGACGACAAGGCTAGAAACAGTGCCTCCTTCAATGAACGTCTTCGTACTCCCTCCCATAATAGCACAGGTACCACCTTTGATATTTCGAACCCTGCCCTCACTCCAACCATGACGCGCGAGCAGGCTCTCGCCAAAATCCGCGAGCGTCGTGGCCGTGCCCGTTCTATGGCTCAAGGTACATTAACACCAAGCCGTCGAATGGTTGAAGGCGTTGAGCGACGAGATATGAGTGCCCCCACCGGCAAGGTTACTGGCAAGGGACGATGAATGTTGAAAGATAAGACTGGAAAAACTTTGGACACGACTTGACGAATACCTAACTACTCTTCACATTCACCCTTAACCACGCTTCTTTACCTCCTCTCCCTGGCTGCAATTATCCAAGTTGCTCCCTGTTCTCCTTCTCCTGATGGGCTTCTCTTTTCTCGCTCTCACTCACCTCTGCCCATCAATCATTTTCTCCTTTTTGGCAGGGCGAAGGGGCGTTTTATGTTTTTCTTGCTTTAGATCATTGTTACCAAGTCACTAGGGATTCACGGAACATGATACATTATGGAGCGACTTTGTGCTGTTTTGCCTCTGTTTGATGTCTGATGGACAGGTCCATAGATAACCCTGCCATGTACGAAATGCTAAAATCTTTTGCTGGCCTTGGTCCTGATTAATATGTGGCAGCCAGTATCGTTCCGAGTTATCTTATTCCGTGTTTATCATGGCATGGATGTATATGTCAACTCTTCTACGCTGCTTGTCCGCCGTCTTGTGGTATCGTGCGCATAGTTCTGGGTTAGAAGACTGATCGTGCTTTGATATGAAGAGCCAGAATGGCCAGCCACTAAACTATGGACGTTGAAACAATTTCGCTCCATTACTCCTGTACACATTTTGCGTATATAATTCCCATCAGCTTCCTAAAAAGCCCCTCGACATATTCCGTGGTAGCTGTGAGCTCATCGCATCGAGCTTGGCCGCAACAAGTATACACTCAACGCCCTTACCATTCGGCGCCTCCTGAATTCGTAATCTCCACTGTCCTGTTTTGATAACCCATTCCTCGTCTCCAGAGTCACCATCCACTCGTCTTCGCTTTCGTGGGTATTCGCCCCCAGAAGATTCTGAGGCAGCCGCATTGATGAAGTCCTCGAGATAGTCTTTGCCATCGAGAATAATAGCAGACTCGGGCTCAAGGGCTACACGGACGAGATCTTCCTTCAGCAAGGAGTTTCCCAGGCTTGCCAGCTGGCTGTGAGACTGATTTGTTTGGGGGAAATTCAATTTCGATGAGACAAGTTCAAGCAGTTTGGCGACGCGGGCTTTGGTGTCCCTGAAGAACTCGGCTCTGGAATTGCCTCCTGAGAAATGGATCTTTGTCGTCTCCCCACCAATCTCAATAATAAGCTCAGCAGGCTTCTCGTCCACATATGGTCGAGCATACTGTACAAAGCCCGATAATGGACTGTGGTTGCTTATGTAAACGCTGATACCGCTCTTTTGTATGTTTTCCAAACGGAGTACTATCTCGTCCCGCCTTGTCGCTTGATTGTAACTCAAAGAATGTGGGATGAGTCGCTGCTCGAGACCCTTGAAGTGGAAATATCGCGCGTCGCTGAGTAGATCCTGGCGATGCATCTCATCGCGTATACGAATGGGATACCCGCGCAAAAAGTGTAGAAGTTCGGCGAAGGTCTCGGCACTGCGCTTCGGAACCGATGGAGGGAGGATCGAGGGCGGACGGATGAGGCCTTCACGATCCAGACCGGGGAAGAGATCATCAGGGCGGGAGAAAAAAGCTGCAAAGCCGAGAGAGAAGTAATTAGGAGAGTTGCCCGGGTCTTTGAAAATCTCGCGGGGGATCTGGAACTCGCGATGCCCAATGGAGATGAATATGCTCTCCTCATAGAGCTGGGAAATCAACCTAGGCACTGCCGATCCAACAAAGTCAGTTAGAGTTCAAGGCCGCGCCACTGGGGGTGACAAACAACTGTAAAACTGGGCGTCTGAGAAGAGTCGCACAAAGTGCTCGCCATCGCGGGGCTGGACATGGTAGCCCTGAAGATGCAGAGAGATATCGCGAAAAACGGCAGGGTCGCGATCGATGTACAGTGTTCGAATGGAGGAGTTCGACTCATCGCCTCGGTCTTTTGCCACCTCCAATTGACAGACAAAATACTGGGAGAAGTAGGAGGGTGCTACAAGAGAAGTTAGCCAAGTGTCACGACATGTCAGAGACGCTATCGCGATGCGACGAGTGGTTGTCGCAAAGGAAGGCTGGGGCTTGGATCTTACCGTCGGAAGACAATGAAGCCCCCGAGAGCTTAAACAACTCGCTGCCTATCTGAATGGGGAACACGCGCTCGTGAGGTAAAACGAGCGGTATGCGCGAGACGTTGCGCTCCGACAGCGGCTCAACAGTCAAGGGCCCTGCATCGGAGGAAGCAATTGAAGTCATTGTGGACGTAGCAAGATTGGCAAAGAAGCCTTGAAAGCACCGTGTTTTATGCTTCTCCCTTGTTGAAATGAGACAGCATATAAGCAGACGCCATTCTTGTTTGGGGGAGACAGAAGAGAAAAGAGCTGAGTTGAAGCCGCAGCGCAACGCAACGTTGTAAGGTGCAGCGCCTGGGCCCTGAGGTGTAAATTTAGGCCTGGCTTACACGAGAGGTGCACAAACTTGCGCCACTAGACATGGGTTGTGGCTGACAGATAGATTATCAACCAAAGTCTCGTTTTAATCAGACAAAAGCCGCGACAGTCATTGATTATTTTCATTCATATTCTATGTATCGCTTCTGATCCCAGTGGGACGATTCACTGTCTTCTATAGATGTGAAATCCCCTTGCTGAAAGGTAAACTCCATGGCCATTATATGACACATTCGATATCCCCGATACACCACACTCATGGTGTTCATCGGCTCATCAACTCAACTCCGCTTCGGACAACTCCAACGACCGCTCCCGTCTGGATAGACTCGCTGCTTCCACCAGCAACTCTATGCTCGATATTAGCAAGGCCATCGAGCCAGGTGATCATCACCTCGGGGCTAACTTCTAGCTTCACTAGCTCTTCGGACAGCGCTGTGATGATATCGGCCAGAGCAAGACCTCGCGATACTTTGAGCGCATTAATAGTGGTGAGACAGCTGGTGACATCCGATGTCTTGAGCAGCGTCGACAAAATTTCGGTAATGGCATCCGGTGGCGGTGCCGCAATGCAGTTGTAGATAGTTTCTGTTGTGATGTTTTCCCGTTGGATCTCGCTTTCAGGCACCTTGGGTGCGTTCTTCTCGCGCAGTGGCGTGCCTTGGTCCATGTTAGTGATTGGTCAATATCTAGTTCAAGTATACACTCACTTGACGCGTGGCATGCTTGTAGAACGTTAAGAGCTCTCCGCATGTCGCCCTTACTCAGCTTCACCAGTGCATCGACAGCCTCTCCTCCGATCTTGACATGCTCCTCCTCCACTACCTTGTCCACCAGTACCCGAATGTCGCCTTCCTTCAAGGGACTGAAACGGAATCGTGTGCATCGACTCAGCAACGCCGGGCTGAGCTTGTGCGAGTAGTTGGCAATGATGCAGAACCGAGTGTTGGTTGTGTACTTCTCCATGATTCGTCGCAGAGCCATCTGGGCCGTGCTTGTCATAGCATCGGCCTCATCAAGTATAATGAGCTTGAAACCGGCCATCGAGTTGCCGGAGCGGGCAGAGGCGCCGCCCATAGAAAAGATTTGTTTAGTGCTGGCAAATGTCTTGATCTGCTCTCGCACAACGTCGATGCCACGATCGTCTGAGGCGTTGAGCTCGAGGACCATCTGGCGCATGTTGGCAGTTCCATAAACACGGCGGGCGAGAGCAAGGATTGTCGATGTCTTTCCAGTACCTGGTGGTCCGTAGAGAAGGAGATGGGGGAGGCGATTCTGGTCGATGAATTTGTTGATAGTAGCGAGGATGTCTTGGTGGCCAGAAACGTCGTCGAGAGTGTTTGGGCGATACTTCTCAACCCTAATATTCTGTTCATTAGCTTCGGGCATTGGAAATGTTTAGGCTTTCGCGAATGCATACCAAGGCAGGCTATCCTCAGCTTCAACTGGTAAGTTGGCAGCGCTTCGCTTGCCCTTGTTGGCTCCGGAAGAGAATGTCACATCATTAGAGGGAGCAGGGACATCGACGTCCATCTCATCCCCGAAATCAGACATGTTTGCACTGTGTTTTATCGGTAATGGTGGCTATTGATGATGATATGTGTCGAGGATTATTTCGCCAGAATATGGGAAGTTTGAATGTTGAGGTCACTGTGAGAGACGCGCTAGGTTGTACCTGAACGCGTCCGGACGTGCCTGTCAATTAAGATCCCTGCAGGTAGCAACACCCAATCAAGAGCCTCCAATATTATTGCTTGATGTTTCAATATCTATATGCAGTATCTGGGCTTTTTCTTTCTTTCTTAGATATCTATTTATTGCTTTTGGGGAGAAAACAGACTGACTCAAATCACTCATCGATAGCTGATTTATTATAGCCCAAGACTAAGTTGTCTACAGTTATCCCACGCCTTGGGATGGAGGCCTAACTAATCAACCATTCCAGCGCAAGGCATTCATCGCCTTATATGTTCGTTAAAAAGAAAAGAAAGAAAAGAGGATCTAATTTATATCCTAGAGATCACTCAAAATTAAAGCAAGGTGGTAACCTCTCTTCTCGTTTCGTCTCGTTACTCATTGCTCGCGCATCTGATTCGTTCCCAAGCCTACAACCTCAAACATTATAGGAATTATAGCCACTGCAAACCAAGCGATACCTGGGATACATGTTAGCAATTGTGATCCGGAAAGGGGTATGTGCAAAGCGAACTCACCCGTGTATACAACAAGCTTCGTTATGACCTCAACGTCGTACCGCACACGGGGCTTGATCAACTGCGAGAACATCTCCTTTTCTCCTAGCCCGTCTTCTGTGTTTGTGACAAAAATCTCGACCCGATCATCGTCAGCGGCTGGCGTCATGGCCACCTCGCCCGTTCCCATCATCTGCTCGAAATCGGCAACACGGCGAGGTTGTGAGCCAGATGTCTGAGCACCCTTTCCAGATTGGTCCTCATGCATGGTCTCAAGTTCGGCGTTGTCTGACCTGCTCTTTAAGCTATGGTTGCTGCTGACGCTCTCACGTCGCTTGCGTTCTCTATACGCCAAAGTTTCATATGCGTCTGCCGCACTCTGGGGTCCGATCGACACAGAGCGGCCTCGGGTGGCGGGGTTTCGAATGCTCTCAACCATACGTGGAAAGTCGGACGGTGAAGGGAACAGGGTATCGATACGAGATCCAGCTGGCACAGTCTTGTACTTGCTGGCAGGGGTAAAGAACCGTCGAGGCATGTTCACACCAATCTGCTCGAAGATTCTGAATAAATGAGGCAAAAGCTTGAGTAGTAAAGGCTTCATGGTCTCGCGCCACATAAAGACAACAAGAACACCAAATACGATCCTGGCCACGTTGGCAACCAATCCCAAATGTGTAACATCCACGGCTCCTCCGCCGTGCGCATGAGTCTCCCAGGGATCCAGTGCGATCTTGCCGTACGTCCAAGTGCCAAATTCAAGACCAACGAGAACACCAGCAAAAGCAACACTGTCGTCATAGCACGGGCAATCATCTGCTGGTTCAGGATGAATACGCACAAGAACCAAGATAATCAAGGTCGCAACCAGAGGCGCCATCCAAGAGCTTGAGTGCATGTATGCATCCAACGGGGGTCCGTAGTAGAATTCGAGGAAAGAAATAGCAGCACCCATGATAGACCCTATAATCACATCGAGAAAGCCATGCATACCACAATAGAGGCGTCCAAATATAATCGATATAGCGTAAAAGTATGAGAGAAACTCCAGTGCGATCTTGGTGGTTGCGGGAAGTGTGTTCTCAGGACTGCGCAAAATGAGAAGCGCATAAACGGCGACAGAGACAGCATTAGCGCTATGCGTCGAAGGGAACCCGTACTCGAGGGCTGCAGAGCCAGACATGGTGATTCGATGTAGAGGCGGCGACAGAGGACGTGGAAGAGAGTAAAAGTCCTTGATGAAACCCGTCCAAAAGACACCAAGAGCTAGGATATGCACAAGCCTACATATCAGAGCATGTTAGCTACGTGGTTCGCCCCTTGTAATCATAACGCTCAGATAGACGGGGCCGTCGTATTTGCAGCACATCGTCGTCATGCGGCGAAGCACAACACAAGTAGGCAATTGGATGTGGGATGACCTACCCTTTGCCAAAGGCGGCATGTCCGCACCAGAAGCAGATGGGCAATCCTATCATAAAGAAGGTATGGGTTCCGAGGTTGGCGGTAATGGCGAAGTAACTATCGAGAGCCGGAGTTCGCATCTTCTCCTGCATCCAGGCAAGATATGGCGTCTCCCATCGGATCAGAGGCAGCATTTGCTGGCGCAGGTTGTATCGCCATTCTGGCAGGGCGCGCTTGTCTGCGAGACAAAGGGATCAGTAGAGGGCGCGGCGCAAGAGAGGCCATGGACATGAGGCATACAGTGATCAAGACTCCTCAGACCTGCGTCAGGGACATCGTCGCCTTTGGTAGAGCCATTTGCCGCAGAAAAAACAGGTGTGGTCGTCGTGGTAGTGGGAATGTTTATGTTGGCGTTGCCGCTGGGACTGGCGCTCGACAGCGGGGCATCCCGTCGAGGGTCGCTCATGGTTTTGTGGCGAGAGAAGGGAAACGTCAATTGCGACGAGGACACTATCGAGGGCGACGAAACATTGAAGCCGATGGAATGTTTGGAGAGATGCAGGGAGCACGTGTACGGCCCAGAGTTACAATGGACGAAGCCCTGCAGAGTAGTTGTAGTAGTTGAGTTGTATTGACCAACAACGGAGGCTGGCGACACTTTGGATTCTGAAGTGGAGATATGCACTACCTATACTACATGAATTGAGGAAGAAGGATCAATCCAATTGTAATTACGAGAGGCAGGTGAATAGAACATTTCTTTGTCAGCATTTAAATATGCATCCTTGTTCTCCAGACAAAGTAAGGTATTCAAAGTCAGATTATTTGTCCGTCATCGTCTTCATTAGGTTGGCTACATCATCGTAATTGCTTCAACGGGCACACATACTCCGTAGTAATAAAGCATTAAAGACAAGACAAAGAACCGTGCGAAATGGGGGCTTTCCCCATGGATCGCTTAAGCTTAACCCTGCCTAAAGTCTCGTGGCCTTTGCCTTCAACCAGGAACCGATTGTTTGGACCAGGGTGCTAAAGTGACGATGACATCGCGGTAACATCCGAAAATGTCTAGTTATATAGGTATCCAAGCACCGAAACAACCCCGAAGCTGCGGTTTTTTTGTTTTGTTTTTTTGGAGTCAATAACAATCAAAGAATGATAGATTCAGAACTACGAGTTGCTACACGATAGTTTAAGAAAAACACCATGTTTAAGAACGCCGGAAGATTCTGATACCGTGGTTCTGTCTCTCACATCGTCCGTGTTGGTCCCATTAACTTCGACTTTTCTATCACGACATCACTAACTCACCAACCGCTTTTCAACCCACATTCATCAGCTACCGATGTCGTACTCTCTCCGCGGAAAACACTGCCTCGTGACTGGAGCCACCGGCGCAATCGGCTTCCGTATAGCGGCCGCATTCGCTGAGCACGGCGCCGTTGTCACACTCGCCAGCCGGTCCGCGCCCAATGTCCGGGCTACTCTCGAGCCTCAGCTGGTTCCTTTCCAGCCGGACCCAGATTTGGGGGACGCCAAGGATCTATCTCCGTCGACCCATCGCTTCTTGCGTTTGGACGCCACGAAACCTGCTATGTTCAAGGGCTTCTTTGGCTCACTTGTTGGCCCCGTCGATATTCTCGTCAATTGCGCTGGCATCAGTCAAACCTCTTTTATCAAGAGGACCGACGATGCTGCCATCTCAACTATTCTCGAAACTAATCTCCAGGCCACAATACTTGCCTGTAAATGGGCAAAGATGAGACCCCATGGTATGTAGAACACTGCTTGCCTTATCCCCATTACTTACATCAACTCACACTACATCTCAGGATGCATTGTCAACATCTCAAGTCTCATGGCCAACAAAAACGGGGCTGGTGCTTCAGTATACGCAGCTTCCAAAGCTGGCGTTGTTGGTACGTTCATGATATCTCCCTGGTTTTATACTACACGAATTATGCACTATTGTACATGCCAAAAAAAAAAGGATAGCCTGCTCACTCCGTGTCCCTGCAGCTTTCACCCGTACCCTTACAACCGAGTTCAAGTCTCGATCCATTCGCGTCAACGCCTTGCTACCGGGTTGGATAGAGAGTCAGATGTGGGATGGTGAGTCTACTCCTCTTTGTGCCTTACCAAGGCGTATCCATATGCCCTGTTGGCCTTGATGGAAAAAGAGGTGAATTTTAATGTGTAACGCCCGTTCTAGATCTCCAACCGCAAATAAAAACCAGATACCTCCAAGAGATTCCTGCAGGCCGCGTAGGAACGCCCGACGAGGTAGCTGACGCTACTATCTTCCTGGCAAAGAATCGATTTGCCAATAATTGCGTCCTTAATCTCGATGGCGGTTTGAGCGCCGTATAGCCAACCTCTAGATCTGACGACATGTGTGTCATTCTTTTTAGCCGTTGACTCAGTCATCGATGACGATGGCACCACCGTTGATCTGGCCTTGGTCCTCGTCCACGTCCACGATTTCAGACCCAGATTCAGTAATCTTGAGCTTCTTGAGAGGTGGATTGCCGTCATCAGCGTGTGGTCTCTTGACGCCCTTGGGCTCAGCATCGATGGCCTTTCCGTTGACCTCGCCGTTGCCAGTCGCTTCGACAGGTTGCCGCTTCTTTGGCCGACGTGGGATATCGGGAGTGTCTGAGAATGTGGCCTCTATAGCTTTCTTGTCCTCTTCCAATGTACTATAATATGTAAGCCTAGTTTAGGGGCAAAAGATGAACAAACGAACCCTTCTTGGATATTTAAAACGACATTGACGAAGGTGTCATCATCATCTTGATCAATGACTGTCAAGAATGAATCTTTCTTGATACCTGCCATGTTTATCAGCAAGGAACGGAGTGGCGTGTTGACTCCGTCGAGACTTACCAAGTTCACTCAGCTTCTTCGGTAGATTCTCATCGTCGCCGTCCTCAAAACATTCAACCAGAGTGCCCACATCGTTATTCACGACAAACTCCTTGCCTTCAAAGCCTAGCTTTGATTTAACAATATCGTCGACAAAATCTTGGAGGGTTGCCCGAGACAGGTCTGCGACAACACTGGTAAAGTAAACGCCACATACTGGGCAATCAGGGTTTGGTTCGCGAGATCGATCCGGAGCCAGAAGTCGAGCCGGAGCAAAGGGGGTCAAGAAGACCTCTTTGGACTGTGCGTACTCGCCTTTCAAGACTTTGAAGGACTGGAGAACACAAAGACCAGCGACAATTGCATTTGTCGTGGCAATGGCGGGAATAATGTTGCCAGCCATTTGTTTGGTGTCAAATCGAGACTTTCTGTCGATTCCGAAGATTGTAGATCGAATATTAGCGCTTGCCGTTACAAAATCGAGTGTATCAATGTCATCTTTATCAAAGGTAATCGTAGGTTCGGGGTCTCCGGGCGCTTTGTTCTTCTTGAGCTCAAGGATTCGTTTGCTTAGTCGGTCGAGGCTGTCATTGAACACTGCTAGACTCTCTTCAAGAGACCAGACTATTTGGTCATCGTTCAGAATCACATCCTTGTTGGCAATAGCATCACTTGCTTGCGCTTGAACGGCCTCGTATTGAAGAGGCTCCGGGGCTCGTCGTGAGTTCCACATGCCCTCGACGGAACGTAGTCGCTCGATATCAGCATTGAATACCTTATCGAATAGCATCTGAGGAAATTTTGATGTGCCAGTCGCATCCCTGATCATTTTGAGAGCTTCTGATTCCTTCTTCAGCTCTTCAATCTCCTTGGCTATCGCAAATTAGTATTCATCGTTCTGTAGCCCCAGACCCAACTTACCATTGTCAGCATCAGTTGAATGATCAAAAGCAGCCTGGTCTTCGCTGGTGCCGAATATCTCGCTGATAGCTTTGTTAGCAGTAGTCTATGCGCGGTTCTCGAAGACCTACTTGAGCAGGTAGCTTTTACCCCAAACGATGCAGTGGATGGGTTGGCTGGGGGTGCTTCGAATTGTACACACAGGGAAAGACTTGGGTGCCTCTTTAGGAGTACAGTCATAGCATGCGGTAACGCCTTTCTTGATGACCTGTACCTGGCCATTGAATCCAGTGGTGCCACTTTCGATCAGTGGTACATCAGCTGCCAAGCACATCTTATTCACGTGTCTACGCGCTTCGAGGTTATCCAGGGCATTGAAAGCAATGCGGAACTGCTGGAACCAAGCCACAGTGAATTCGTCATCCTTGATGTTAGCATGGTGTGCGACAATCTTGACGTTCGGGTTGAACCGTTGTGCAGCCTCCTTTGCTACCTGCACGTTTGTAAGTAAGTATTTTACCAACCCCATATAGAAAATGACGTACTAGGGCCTTGGATTTCTTGATGTGTTCGTGGCGAAAAAGGAATTGTCGGTTCAGGTTGGAGAGATCGATGGTATCAAGGTCGACGATATGAATCTCGCCAAAGCCAGTGAGGACAAGGTTTTTGAGTAGCTCGCAGCCGATTCCACCAGCACCAACCATGAGCACGCGAGCCTGTGCAAACCAAGTTAGCTTATGACAGACACAACCCGATAGAATGTAGCCGACATGCGCTGTCGCATAAACTCCATGCGTCCCCCCAAAGATTGTTCGCGTCCGATATCGCTATAGGATCAAGACGTAGTGACGGATCTTGGCTGGTTGCATAAGGAACGTACCTGCTTTACGGAGGTATTGAGGGATGCGCCGAGGGATTGCTGGTTATGACGATCGCGCGTGACAGAAGGAGGGCGTCTTTGAGGCGCGTTTTCGGACGGGAGAGCTTGTTGCTGCGGTTGTTGTTGTGCTTGAGATTGTTGTGCAGGTACAGGCGTTGGAGTTGTAGCCGCAGCCACAGCCAGGTCGGCATTCGTCGCATCCATCGTCATCGTTATCGTTGTCGTTCAGTGAAGGCGGAAACAGGATCGTCGGAGATCAGTAGCCCGGCCCAAGGGTCGCGCATACGGGTGAGGTTAATGCGCTTGGTTCGCGTTGGTGAAATCGTGAATTAGATCGCGAGCGGCTGAGGGTGGAAAGTTTCAAGTCAAGTCAAGGTTGTTGTGTTGGTAGTAAGTAAAGCACCTGGCAGCAGTGCAGGGTGTCAGGGCGACCAATGAGATGCGGCTATCACTGGTGTGAGATCGAGCTTCTCAAGCTGGGAATTCTGATTGAATTCCAGGTTTATGATTGGGCTCCACTGTTTAATCCGTACCTCCATTGAACATTACAAGTGACAGTTCTTGGATGGAACCTGATGTTGTTAAGGATTGGATACTGTAGGTAGGTAGGTAGTCTTCCAGCAAAGAACATGCCACCCTTTGGTTCCTCTAGTGACTATTAAACGAGTCAATTGGTCGGTTCTAGAAGCATTTGCCTCTTAACTTTGATACAGTCCATTCCTTTTGTCGTGTTTCAGCCATAAAAAGGCTCTCCAATCTTAGCTCATTAGAAGCCCGATATTCGTACTTTGGGTCAAGTGCCAGCAATGAGCTGCGGCCACGGGGCGGCCCCCAGAAAAAAAAATTAACGGATCTGAATACTCAACTTTGAGAATCTGGTCTAGACCGAATGATTCAGACAAGCAAGTTTGGGCTGTCACTATTGGATAATTATTCACTCTTTGACGCTTTTTTCTTCACCCTTCCTCACTCTCACTTGATTTTCTCATTCATTCATTCTTTTGATACCAAACTTGACAATCAGAATTAGTGATCATGTCTGACGACGAAGTTGACACTGAGCTTCTCGAACTCCTCCGCCAACATCTTCAGGGGAAGATCGAAGTCCACCAGGAACCCGAGACAGGCGTTCTCGAGAGTGCAGAATATGTCTACGATAGCTGCATCGATATTGCCGTTGATATGCGTGCCTCAAAAAAGGCGGCGGAGAGCATATACAAGCAAATGCAGCAAAAAAGTTACTCAACTGCCACCTGGTCAGAGCATGAACTTCATCCCAAGGCCAAAGATGAAAGCACCGTCAACTTCATCTTTACTATGGACTTGCTAAACTTTTCTTTCTGGTCTGAGCTGCCTGATGGCGAAAGGTTTGCTATTGAATATCGCGGAGAGAGATGGACCGGTTATTGGAGCTTGGTAGCAGCACTTCAAAGGGCCCTTGACGAAGGTCAGTCTAGTCATATTTGTCCCCGGTGACTCACCAGTGAGGTTGACGGTTCATACCATTCAAAGGAATTCCTATTACGGACCCTTTCTACTGGCAGAATGAGGAAGAGTGTACTCTTGAGTCTCTCAAACATGTCTTCAGGTCCTGCACACAGGAGGAGATACCGCTACTTGAGGAGCGCTTAGAGTGCCTCCGGGAAGCCGGTCAAGTTCTTTGCCAAGTAAGTCTGCATCAATGATCAACCTTCGTGTAGAAGGGAGCATTACTCACGCCCTTCAGCATTACGATGGCTCTGTTGTAGAGCTCATCTACGCAGCCGATGGTTCTGCAGCACGCATGGTAAACCTGCTAGCACAAGACTTTGGCTGCTTCCGGGACGAACATCGCTATGAGGACGGCAAGATGATCCGCCTCATGAAGCGAGCCCAGATTCTCGTTGCTGATATATGGGCATGTTTTAACGGCGAATCATACGGCGAATTTCGTGACATTGACAAGATCACTATGTTTGCCGACTATCGCATTCCTCAGATCCTCATGACCATGGGAGCTTTATATTGTTCTCCGGCTATCGCAGCAACCATCAAGGACAAAAAAATGATTGAGAGCGGATGCTCGTGGGAGTTGCAAATACGCGGTAGGTCACTTTACTTGATCAGTAATAATGTGCATTGCTAAACAGAAACAGCTTGCAGTATCTGGTGTGTCGAACTGATTCGACGAGAAATTCTGCGCCAGCACCCTGGCGCGCATGTCAATGCCATCCTGATAGACTTTTTTCTCTACGATAGCATGAAGGAACTTGAGGCGGCTGGGAAAGAACCCATTCCTCACCATCGCACTAGAAGCATCTGGTACTAGACAGAGGCCGCAAGGCCTGTTCCTCCTTAGACTTGGGTGTGTTTCGAAATCTGGAGTTTAGGTCATGGATATTTCATTTAACGAGTTTCTCCTGGGTTGTAGAACAGCTGACAAAGGTAAAACCACATCGGCAAACAAACATTATTCCTCCCAAACGCCCTGCTCCCTTCAAAGTAATTCAGTGACCACGCAACAGAACACATTAAGCCGCCACCGAGGCCGAGCTAAGGATTTCATCCATATGTGCCCTTTCGATACTAGTGTTGCCCTTGCTTTCTTCTTTGAGGAGGACAGCAAGAACCTCAATTGGAGGTTGTAGACCCAGACGGTCCGCCCGCTTCCAGCGCTTCATGCGAGACATGCCGATGCAAGGCTGCGTGGGTTAGCGACAGGACATCTATTGAGAGTGGCAAGCTGACTTACACCATATTGTGAACTGACATCGAAGTATCGAAGAACTCTCTCACTCTGGGATACTCCTTGCTGATGTAATCGTGGAGTACTCCATTGGTTTTCAATAGCCTTCCAGTACTTCTTGATTTGTGTATCTGTGACCTTCTCTGCTTGCAACTCCGACTCTAGCTTCTCAGGCTCTGGTGCTGCTTCGGGGTCGATTTCTTCCCCAACCTCTTCCAGCCCATGTTCAACGATCTCAGGCTCATTAACAGTAATTTCCTCTGCTGCAGGCTTATTTGCATTCTGGGTGAGGTCGATCTTGGAAACAGAAGCTGAGATAGCAGACTTCTTGGCATTCTTTGGCACAGGTTTTGTCACTTTGCCCGAGAAACTCAGGGTAGACTGCCCCTTGGCAGGCGGCCCCCTGCTGCGAGCATTGCCAGCAGATCGTCGGGTTGTGGGCATAGTGGGCTCAGGGTACGAAGCGAGATGTTACTGTTAAGCTGTAAGTGGATGACGCTTGATGATGTACAAAAGGTCGAATTAGATGCGACCAAATATACTAGATGTATGTTCAGAAGAACTATGCAACGGAATCGGTGGTACGTGATTAATGAGAGAATAGACTTTTTGCATATGTTGATGATGTCAATTCGGGTCGTAGTTAATTGATGGCTGGTACAGGGCCAGTGACAAGGTTGGCATAATTAAGGTGCATGACGAAGTGTAAGCCTTGAGATTGGCGGGGCAACGCGAGCGGAAGCGCGAGATCACGTGGGTGACATCATCTCTTGGCACCCTGAAGGCTAACGAAGTGATAACGTGATATATGCTTGAATAGTATCTGAATGACTGAGCATCTAAGGGAAATATACCAGTTTGTATGCTCATTGCTAGATGGTATCTAGAATTTTGAGTATCATTTTGTCTTCTGGTGCTGTGCTACGAATGCGATGCTTATGATATAACCCCAAATTTCCATGACGTTGATATCAACCGCCAGTAGCCTCACGGTAGAAGGACAGGCTTTTGTTTGCACCAGCCGTGCAAAACATCTCGCTCCTGACTGTCTTTGGTAGCCACTTCACTGACCAAAGCGCTTTATCTGTCTCGCTATGTGTCGCAACGCAAGCAGTACGCTCAATTGACCACACTTTGACCTTTCCATCCATAGATCCACTCAGCAAGTACTCTCCAGTGTCGCTCCAGTCGAGCGAGGTGATCCACGAAGAGTGTCCCGTCAGGTTACCAACATGTTCTCCGTGCTTCATGTCGTAAAGTGCGATGATTCCAGCGTCGCCGGCTGCTGCAAGTCGGGTATTACCTGGAGAAAAGGCAACTGATCGCACGGGCTTCGCGAGACCTGCAGGTTATGTCAGCACGCTGTTATGGAAAACAATCAAAGTCACTTACCGGATAGTGAATACAAGACTCGCCCTGTGTCGTTGTTGAAAATGTAGACAGATCCATTCTGGTGCCCACTGGCAGTGTATTTGCCATCACGACTCAGGTCCACAGACATGCCAAAGCTGCCTGATCCAGCACTTCCAGTCTCATACTCACGGATCTTGGACATCTTTTCACCCAATACGTTCCAGACATTGATCCGTCCGTCATTGGTAGTGGTAGCAAGGTAAGAGCCATCCTCACTCAACGCCATGGCCCAGGCCTCGCCAGGCTTGGACGAAGGTCCTGTAATCTCACCGTTCAGGCTCCATTCACCAGTGTCGTTGTCGACTTTCCAGACCTTGACTTCGCCTCCAAAGCCAGCACTTGCAGCAATGTTGCCATTCCGTGAAGTGCATATATGGTGACACCCTAGCTTATGCGCATCTGAGATGGACTGCTTAAGTGGGAATGAAGCATCAGTGGTATCGTGAATGTGTAGCGTAGAGGAACCACTGCCGGATATCACAGCTTTGGGTGTAGTCGCAATGGAGAAGATATCGGTGATGTGTGCTATTCACTCAGTAAGCTGCCTGTTCAAGGTCTTGCGGCCTTCTGATTGCCCCGCGGAGAGGTTATGCTCACCATTATCCACGGTATGCGCGGTCAAGTATTGTTTCGACTAAAAAGATTAGCTTCCGTGAACCTATTCAAAATATCCTTGACAATAGATCTTACCATTGCCCCAGCCTTGGATCTGAGCAGACTGTTTCCTCACTCTTCAGTATGACGTTGTGTATGAATCAAAGAGCTTGGTTGGGAATGAGCTGCGAATGCCACAGGCTTGGTGGGGCATCAGAGGGTCATCAATAAAAAGCTACAAAACCAAGGGAAACAGACACTCACGTACAGCATTCCCATCTGGTACTGATTCAATGTTCCTTAAACATTGGCAAAGCAAAAGTATAATTCAGTCAGTAGCTTAAGAATGATTCTGCATCCTGAGAAACTGAAGGTCAAGCAAGACTACAGTGGAACACGAGAGGAGCTGTGTTTTTTGTATGAGTCCTGAGCAAAGATATGAGACTATCGCAATGATTCATATATTTTTTTATTGTTCTTATTCCTACAGAGCTCAAATGAGCCAGAACGCCCAGGTATGCATGATCTCGTCGTGACTATACAGACTCTTGTTACAGTGTGATAAATCCAATATTCCTCTTCTTTCCTTTTCCTTTAGACTGGTCTATCGGTAGGGTAGTCCTGTCTCCAGATTTGCTTCATTTCTGTAGTATGTTAGAAATCACTGCCAATTGTAATTGCACAAGCATATATAGTATTTTACCTTCAAGACAAGTCTGGCATAACCGATGTGTTCGTTTAGGTTGTCCACATCCAGGACACTTGCACAGGTTGTTTACGTCTTTCAGCGCCTTGCCCGCCATTTGCCTGGATCGCTTCTTCGAGTGAGAGACCTTGTTCTTGGGTACAGCTCGTAGCACAGACTCCCAGATATCATCGATGGTGGGGAGGTTCAGGGAAACGCCAGGGATTGCGATTGACAATGTAGGTAGAAACTTCTGTGTGAACTGACGGAAGGACACCGCGGAGATAAGAGTCGGAGAGGCTAGACGGGGAAGGAAAGCGGTAGCCATCTTGAATAATGGTATATCGAATTGAGGCTGATAGAGATATGTCGGGTTCGGTAGTCGAGTCAAAGTTGGTACAGATACATAGATAGAGGGCTGTTATGGCGAACCGAATGTAGCTTATCGATGCCCCAATATCTGTTGGCAAGTAGTAGTCCCTAGTACGACAAAGGTGGGTTGTCGAGCTCGAATTGGAGTCGCAATGATCAAAATGCTCAAGGCTTCAAATTCCGATGCTCAAAACTTTGATGGCCTTCTTTCCCCAAAGTGCCGTTAGACCAATCACCAGCTAGTTGGCGCACAGACCCGCTTCAAACCAATGAGGAGCTCGAAACACGCTTTCCCCCTTTCTTTCGGACCCTGGACCTCCCTGCTCCCTGACACCTCCCTTCCAGTACGGAAATTGTTTGCTAAGGTGGCAGGAGCAGCCCAGTGCCCGAAAAGTTCCCCCCTAGCATCGTGTTTCTACGCCGCCTCTCCTAAACCTCTAACTCCCAGCTTCGCTACATCTTCAAGTGTCACCGTGACCTTGCCCACTCCTCGCGCTCGTCTCGTCCTTGATTGTCTCGAGTCCAGTCTTTCTTTCTTGGAATATTCGCAACATTCCCAAGCTTCAACTCACTATCTACGCTCACTGTTTTAATCCAAGTGTACCGAATTATTCAAGATGGCATCTCCTCCTCCCAACACTATCTACCCCCAGAGCCATGTCGGTTTCGACAGCATCACTTCTCAGATTGAGAAGAAGCTCCTGAAGCGTGGCTTCCAGTTCAACGTCATCTGTGTTGGTAAGTAATTACATGTTTCTGAACCCAATTGCGCCTGTAGTATAAATCACCATGGTGTGATGGTGGTGATAAGGCAGGCGGTCTACGATTATGTTCATTTGCTAATCTAACTTGCGCATTGTAGGTCAAACCGGTATGGGCAAGTCGACACTCATCAACACTATCTTCGCTTCCCACCTGATCGACTCAAAGGGTCGCTTCCAGCCCGACGAGCCCATCCGCCAGACCACCGAAATCCAGGCTGTTTCCCATAACATTGAGGAGAACGGTGTGCGACTTCGGCTCAACATTGTCGACACCCCTGGTTATGGCGATCTCGTCAACAACGACCGCTGTTGGGACCCCATCGTCAAGTACATCAAGGATCAGCACTCCGCGTACTTGCGCAAGGAGCTCACTGCACAGCGAGAGCGCTACATCCAGGATACCCGTATCCACTGCTGTCTCTTCTTTATTCAGCCTTCAGGTCACTCTCTTAAGCCCATCGATATTGTTGTCTTGAAGAAGTTGTCTGATGTTGTCAACGTGGTGCCCGTCATTGCCAAGGCAGACACTCTGACTGTTGAGGAGCGCCAGGAGTTCAAGGAGCGCATCAAGGAGGAGTTTGCTTTCCACAACCTGAAGATGTACCCTTACGATAACGAGGAATTTGATGATGAGGAGCGTGCTCTGAACGGCCAGATCAAGGTTTGTCAAAACCACCTTCTTTCAAGCCAGGGAAGATAAATACTAACATGTGCTAGAACCTTGTTCCCTTTGCTGTTGTCGGATCCGAGAAGTCAATTATTGTCAACGGAAAGCAGGTCCGCGGACGTCAGAACCGATGGGGTGTCATCAACGTTGAGGACGAGACTCACTGCGAATTCGTCTACTTGCGAGACTTCCTCCTCCGAACCCACCTCCAGGACCTTATCGAGACCACCTCTCAGATCCACTACGAGACCTTCCGTGCCAAGCAACTGCTGGCCCTCAAGGAGAGCAGTGCTCATGGCGGCGCTAGCAGCCGACCCATCAGCCCTGCCGCCGACCGCGAGCTCAGCCGAAACTCGCAACGAATGACGATGAACGGCTACTAGGCTGACTTTTGTGTTTCAAGTTGTGCTGGCGATGGAGCAACGGCGTCTCGGGGCAGCTCGATAGCCCGCATTTGTTACGACCCTCCATATATTTGATGGCCTGATGTAGAGCACCTAAAAAGTAATTGCTTTGTCAGGAGGTTCAATGGTCAATACGGCCATTATGGACCTGAAGGCCTCTTACATCGTTTCGATGACATCGGCAAGCGAGCAAGAACGGGAGTGGAGTTGTTTGGGGCATGAGCAGAGAGATTAACTGGTCAGTACCTGGCCAGACTACTCCTAGCTACATGCCGCAAAGATATTTGCTCATCAGTTCGTATCGAAGCTGTAC
This sequence comes from Fusarium heterosporum, assembly GCA_013396295.1. Lineage (NCBI taxonomy): Eukaryota > Fungi > Ascomycota > Sordariomycetes > Hypocreales > Nectriaceae > Fusarium > Fusarium heterosporum. Next base: position 36,322 of record JAAGWQ010000226.1, read on the forward strand.
ACGACTTTCTTCTTTCTCTTTCAGTGTTACCCCGGAGAGCTATTTGGCCTTTTTCTATGCTTTAATAAGACCGATTACCCCATACTCTAATTTGGAGTTAGTTTCGTTGCCTAAATAGTAACAATTCCCTTGGACTTTGCATTCAGTGTTCCTAGAGCGTCATGTGTGAGGCCAAAGTAGATATGTATCTTTATTTTCAATTGTGTTTTCGTATCGTGCTACGTGTTGTCAATGCAAATGCAACCAGTTTCGACTCCTGTACTGGGAATCGGCCAAGATAAGACTGGCTTGTGACATATTAATTTACACTGTCGGGTATTATTAGTGATATAGATACAGGGTAACCAGTGGTCGAATATACGCGGTTCTCTATATTTTAAGACTTCACATATTAATGGCATACAAATTGCCCTTATTATGGTTATTTCTTAATACTGTACCGTCCTAACTTGATATCAAGTAGGCAGGTGTCTCGTCGTTGTCCTGGTTCTTGGACATATCAATCGTTTTGAAATCCAATTCCAAGTATTACACAAACTCGACTGATGTAACACGCCAATCACGCTGGCGACGGGTTACTTCCCGCTGTGTATGAATGGGGTGTTTCATCGTCGTTACAACATAAACTATACGGAGTAGGTACAGCGCAAATGATACTATCACTTCAAGCATGATAGTATTTATCAGTAACCGATATTGTAATTCATGAGACTTCCTAAAAGCCAACCACAGTCCGAGGCCCGTGAGCTGAATCCCGGCCAAATATTCCGCCCTCGAAGTTTCCGAGCCTTAATTCCGGCATAGGGCACATTCTAGTTATGGGGTAGTGTAGTATGTGTATAATTGATTAGACCGTGCTCATTTACAGTCTTTGGCATGGGAAAAAGGTAGGTCCAAAACAGGGACAGTAATGGAGTAGGGTTAGTAGGGACAAGCACATTGCAAAGATGTGCTCATACCATGTCATACCCACAGGCTACATGATCTCATTGCTCAGAGAATACATGACTCCAAACTGCTACACTTGTGGTTTGATACCAGACGTTTCACCTATATCATCGTGTTATATGACTTGAGGCTCAAGCCGGTTCTTGTTATTTTATTGGTCGTTGAGTTGAAGCACGTGGTTGGAAGAAAGCAGGTAAACATTTGAGCAGTGACATCGTCTGAATATAGGAACATACGGTATGATGCATTCATAGTTTGTCTGTCGCTTCACCGACATGTTTCACGAGGTCTTTGATATCAATGCCAAGAAAAAGGCAATTGCAGCAAGAGCCGGGCATTAATTTAACATTTGGAGATTGCGGTGGACTGGCGAGACTGGTTATGCAAGGATGTTGAATGACTAGCATGCATCCAAAACATGGCGGGACTGTTGAAGAACCCTTCCAATAAGTCACTTAACTTTTGTCATTGAGCAGCAGTGAATGGTTGATCCGATCCGATCTAGGCATGCCGTTTGAGTGGCTTGTTTACATGTAGAAAATCACACATGACTGTTGTGTCTCGCAACCCTTTTCGGCTTGTTGATATCCGGCGCAGTCTGAGGTGTCCTGTTGTCCACTCATTCCCGTCAAAGCCGTTCTTGATACCCCGTTTCCATTGTTCAAAGTCGTCGACTCTAGACTGCAAGCGGTAAAGCGAATCATATCAAGCGCCAAAGAACCCCAGCAACGACTAGACCGGGCCAGGGAACCCATGACAACCAAGGGTACTGAAATTCTGCCAATGTGAGTTGCTAGTTTGGGCAGAAGGAGGAAGAGTCAGTTGCGAGAGTGAGACAGTTCGAAAAAGTAGTTGGTCTTGTAAGTTGGATAAATTGGTGTCATCTTTTGACAGTCATTCCTCTGTTTCTGCTTTCATACTTATTGGCCGGCCTGTTCACTTCACTCATCATCATGACCTCTGACCTCGTAAATATGTTACAGCTAGTTTAAATATCCAACTTCTTAACTTGGTTACGAGTCTTGGCTTGGCGCTTGGCTTCTGCCGGAACTCAATCTATTCATGCTAAAAAGCCTAGAATGCCACGGCCGGGTATCCGATGGTGGTGTAATAGACAAAACGGAAACGGTCCAGGCTTACCTGCTAACAACGTATGAACGTTATCTTGAGCGGCGTAGTTAGGAGAAGGAAGATCGTGTTTTGTTGATATTATTGTATATGTGCACCAATCCCCTTCCCGTCCTCTGCCATGCAAATTAATGCTTGGCTTGGCTTCGGTACTATTTCTTATTTGAGCCTGCCTCATCCACTGCACTGGATCGCATTGCACCTGCCCATCTCCGTTCCCGTCTCATCGCTGTTTGCTTGCTTGTAACATCCACATTTGTACTTGACTGAAGGCAGTCCGATCGATCACTGCCTGTCACTGCCACTGTCACTGTCAATATTATCCTTCGCCTTCACCTTCCACTCCGACTGTCACTCCTCCTCCACCTTGTTCCTTCTTCCAACTCCATATGCTCCTTGGCTAATTAATTCGGCCCTTGAATTGTGGTCCTTTCGCTTCTTATCGCTCTTTCCGATTTCGACTAGCATAGTTCACCTCAAGACTGGACTTGGACTCTCTTGTTCTTCTTTCAACTTTCAACACCAATTCCGCGCACTCACCGTTGCAGCTCGCGTCCTGTTTTTGAGGACCACAATCGACTGTATAGCACTTTTATCAGCACTTTTGGCAGAAGCAAAACACCACATCACACATAAATTCAGCAGCAAGTTGTTCGCTATGCTTGTATGCCCACCCTCATCGCGCTGCCGTGCAAGGCGTATCACGTCCCGTTACACCACATACTGACATACGATATAGATCAACGCCGCCCTCATGGCCCTTGGGGCCGCGGTTGTCGGTGCTGTCCCTTCCCTGGAGATCAAGGGAACCGATTTCATCAATCCCGAGACTGGCGATAAGTTCCAGATTGTTGGTATGGCCTACCAACCTGGAGGAAGCGCCGGTTACGATCCTTCCACTGGCAAGGACCCTCTGAGCCATAAGGACCAATGCATGCGAGATGCTGCTCTCATGCAGATTCTCGGCATCAACGCCATTCGCGTCTACAACCTAGACCCAAACATCAACCACGATGACTGTGCCAGTATTTTCAACGCTGTAAGTGGTTTTGCCATGTAAGCCACAAGGATCGACTAACACGCAACTAAGGCCGGAATGTACATGATGATTGATGTCAACTCCCCCCTACCTGGCGAGGCTATTCAGTCTATAAACCCCTGGGAGAGTTACTACACCGCATACCTCAACCGTACTTTTGCCATTACTGAGGCGTTTGGCAACTATCCTAACACTCTTCTTTTCTTCTCCGCCAACGAGGTTATCAACGATGAGGCCACTGCCGCGGATGCTCCTCAGTACATCCGTGCCGTCACTCGTGATCTCAAGAATTACATCAAGAACAACCTCAAGCGCCAAATTCCCGTTGGCTATTCTGCTGCTGATGTTCGTGAGGTTCTTTGGGACACGTGGAGTTACCTGCAGTGCTCTGATCCTGAAGATGAAGGTGACATGAGCCGTGCCGACCTTTTTGCCCTCAATTCGTATTCATGGTGTGGCCCTGAAGCCACTTTCGAGAGCTCCTCTTACAACGACCTTGTTTCTGGCTTCGAATCGACTTCTGTACCCGTTTTCTTCAGCGAATACGGCTGCAACAAGCCCCAGCCTCGCTACTGGAACGAGACTCAGTCCATGTACAGCAAGCAGATGACCCCTGTCTTCTCTGGTGGTGTCGTTTATGAATATACTGAGGAGGACAACAACTATGGTCTCGTCAAGATCACCGGCGATAAGCTTCGTATTCTGGGCGACTTCAATCGTCTCAAGAATCAGTTCGCTAAAATCGACTGGAAGGATGTTCAGTCCAAGTCTGCAAGCAAGAGCGCACCTAAGCCCCCAGTCTGCAAGGAGAGCATTATCAAGGAGAGCGGGTTCGACAACAATTTCACCCTTCCCATCATTCCCAAGGACGCCCAGAAGCTGATCGACAATGGTATCGATAACAAGCCTAGTGGAAAGATCATCTCTATCTCGGACTGGAACGTCAAGCTTGCGGTCAGTAATGCTGATGGTAGCGAGCTCAAGAACCTCAAGGTTATCCCTCTCAAGGACAATGAATCCAACGCGGCTGGTAAGAACGACGCGGATACCGGCAGCGAGACTACAGACGACAACAACAGCACCAGCTCCGACAACAAAACCGACTCCTCGGGAGGCGACTCTGGAGATAAAAAGGATGAAGAGGACGCTGCTATTCTCACTCGACCTTTGGCTTGGGCTATGGGGTTGCCTCTGGCCGCTATGATGTATGCACTATAAGCGACCTGTCTGGAACAGGCTTATGATACTAGGGAGGATGGATGATTTGCAGCATTTGGTGTTTGGAAGGGGAAACTACGACACGATTGCTTTAAACTTGCGAAAAGTATACGATACCAATCGCCCCCATCACAAGTGGCCGGGCGACTTCTTCTCAGGCTCGTGCTTCTGAGTCTGCTCACTTGGGAATCATTGAGATGCTTAAGATTTGAGTCTTTTTTTTATTAATACACTATTTACCACTCACTCGCAAGGTCTCTTGAATGCTATGCTAATTTGGACGAGGCAATTAATTACTCCTGCATGGGAAAACGCCTCTACCAAAATTGAAAACTGACGTTCAAGGGCCGAATCTCATTGGTATAAAATAACAAACTATCTCAGGGCCATTGTTCTAATAGGAATGCTGCTTTTTTCGTCAGGCGTTGTCCTTCCGCCCGCCGGCAAGCTACAGTTGTTGATAGCAATAACCCCTTGTCTCAGCAATGGGAGCTAAGATCAAGCAAATAAGCAAACAAACAAACGAACGAATATGAACGGCAACCGCAATATAATAAGCCTTTCAGCGCCTTAAGCTTTGACCTGTCGAACTCGAAGAGAGTCCTCACTTCTCGGTAGCCTTGGAAGGCTTATCGGCTTTGGGCTTGTCGATACCCTTGGTCTTCTCGGTAGTTGCAGACGCCCTTTCCTTGGCTGTGTCATGAGAAGCTGATTGTTTGACACTGGTCTTCTCAGGAGTCTTGGACTTCTTGTCGATCATGGTAAAAGATCCCGCGTATTCAGCATCTCCGGGGTAGTACTGGCCGAAACTCCAACCGGTATAGACGCTCGCGTCATAATCGGGCTTGAAAGAACGTCGGCAGTAGCAGGGACCACAGCTATCATGAGTACTGAAATCGCCAGCCCGACAGCACCCCATGCAGCAGCCCGAGCTGTAGTAGTCATCGTCATCATAGCCATTGTGTTCAGGCATGCTGAGAGCTCGGATGTCAGTCCCGACACACAGTGAGTTGATATAGAATGCACTTACTCTTACCGCGGTTGAAATGAACTGTCGAAAAGGTAATGAGAAGTCGACAGATTGCTGCTATGATCTCCAAGCCGAAAGAGTGAGATTAGTGTGATTGAACGATTTGGAGAATCAAACAACTAGAAGTGAAGTGGGAGGCAAGGATCTGGCTCATGCAAGCCCAGGGGTGATGTGAACGTTCCATAGACGCAACGAACACCCTAAGGGGGAGTGCTAGGAGAGGTCTTTGCTCGAGGGAGGAGATAGTTGAGAGTAACCAGCTTCATATAGAGTTTGTTTGCTTTATATGTTGAACACGAGGGTTGGAGGTTGGAGAAGAGAAGAATAAGTTCAATGTTTATTTTGACAAGTCTTTGTTTGCGGAAGCCGACTCGCTTGACCAACAGCTAGTGAATCACCTGCATGAGATACTACATACTGTCCTTGTGGTGTCCTTCTCTTTCAGACCCCGTGGACTACGAATTGCGTCAACGAGGGGACATATCAAGTCTGGGCGCCGAGAGTTCGGCAAGCTGTCATCCCCCGTTCACTGCTCCGGGCGCCCGATCTGTTGAAGATCATGTTGAATAAAGAAGGATGTGGTCACCAAAAACGGGTTCTTGCTGTGTTTGCTTACAAGGAAGTCGAGTGTTTTGCCCATCATGACTACCTAGATAAATATCGCCAGGCCGGAAAGAAGGACATCACGAGAATGGCCTGAGGCTAATCTATCCGCGATAGGCAAGTATGACTCTGACCAGGTTACACAACAGAAGTATCTTTCAACGGAGAAGGAGCCCATTATGGGTTAAATAATGATGTTGGGCAGGCAGGACTGGAGTAAGTTGGATGATTGAGGCTTGCGGCTCAGGAAAGGTGATATTGCCAAAAAGGAACTTAAATGCAGGATTGTGTAATATGAGACTCGATAGATCCGTCCTCTTTGACAGGAAAGGTCGGACTACATGAAAGATTGCATGCTGTGAACCATAATATACCAGCATAATTATCCGTTAGGGGCTATAGGTCACCCAAAGCAAATTCAGTCAACAGCCCATAACGTAACAGCATTTGGCGGTTAAGTATCAGCCCGAATACAAACAAAACAAAATGGCGCGAAACAGTTTTTAGTCACCAATATAAGTCATCAAATCCATAAGTGTCATCAGATCTATTAGCTTTCTTTCCGTCATAGCTCAAATACTGCCATACACGGCTCGTTCGACCATTTGTTGGCCCCAAGCCCCAAGAATTGCATCGCACCACCTGGTTCCCATTTGTCTATCTTGCATTGCAGTACAAAAAGTCATTCAATGCAGGTACCTCATTTTTATACCCGCATATCCCTTTATACTATACCAACCCTGGTAAAGTTTTCATCCTCTTTAAGCCTGGAACTCCTGCGCCTTGCTCTCCTCCCACTTGCCGGGGACAAGAGCCAGAGGCACGATACCAGAGACGTGCATCTCAGGACCGAAGATCTTGGCGTTAAGACCAAGCTCCATTGTGGCGGCCTTCATGTTCTTGAGACCCTCCTGGTAGTTAGGTCCAGCACGTCGCACCCAGATGGCGACGTTGTGCTCGACCAACTTGGGAGCAAAGTCTCGCAGCGCTCGGATAACACCCTTGAAAGTGCTGGCAACGTTGGTGAAGTTGGCGATACCACCACCGATGAAAAGAACCTTGCCATCCTTGTTCTGGGGGGCGCGGAGGAGAAGGTCGAGGACAGTTCGGGCGTAGTGGTAGGTCTGAGACTCGGTGGGAGCACCAGAGTACTCTCCGTAGTTGGCGAGCTCGTCAGCGAAACCAGCAGAGGCAATGGCATCGGCGTAAACGACGGAAGCACCACCACCAGCAACCAGAGTCCAGATACGGCCCTTGGCGTTGAGGACGGTAAGCTTCAAGGAGGCACCAGTCTTAGCATCGAGGTCAGCGATGTAAGCCTCCTCCTTGGTCAGTTCACGACCGAAGGGGGCGGGGAACTCCATAGGAGGACCGGCATCGATGTTGATCTTGCCGTCGGCAGAAGCGACGTTGGTCAGACCAAGGGCAGCGGGAGATCGGGCAATGGCCCACTTGACACCACACTCGAAGTCAGCAGTCTGGTCGAGCTTGGCAGCAAGATCGAGGAAGTGGACAGCAGCTGAGGTCTTGTCCTCGTTGGGGATGACAACGAGGGGGTTGATCTCGAGGTAGGTGAACTGGCAGTCGACGTAGACGGCATAGAGTCGGGTGATAAAGTCAACGAGGACATTGTGGACACCCTGAGGAACCTTCTTAAGGAGAGTAGCAGCAATCTCCTCGTTGGAGGGGTATTCGGCAAGGTCAACGGGGATCAAGAGCTTCTCAGCCTTGGCATCAACATCACCGACATCAACACCACCCTCATGGGTAAAAAGAATCCAGTCACCCTGTGAATAGAAACATTAGCAAACCGGACTCAGAAGCTTCTTTCAGTGGGAATGATCGGTTGAGCGGTTGTATAGGTGGCTGCCAGCAGAAGGGTACAAGGACCAGGGACATTTCTTATCGCAGCATCCGTTCACCCGTTTCGGTTCAGATTGATTGCCGACACGGAAACAAACGAGCCCACAATTCGATTCTTGCAATGCCGAACAGCACATACAAGTTGTCGCAAAGCCCTTGCATATTCTGTCCAGTTTCCTTCTCTTGTGTTCTTGTATCGACTCCTCTTCCAAGTCTTGCCCTGGATGTTTGACTACAAGCAAAAGAAAATCGCCTAACCCGACCCAACACGCTGAGGAAACAAGGATTCAACTTACATCGCGGACTGAGTTGATGTTGATGTAGTACTCAGTGTCTTGGGGGTGAGGAACGAAAGGCTCCACGAGGAATTGTCTCAAAACACCAGCGGTGTGCTCAACCTGTTGCTCGGTACCAGCTCGCTCGGCAACCCAAGCCTTAGCCTCAGGCCAGGTCTTGTTCAGGGCCAGGAGACCGCTCTTTCCTCGTCGCTTGATGAGCTGATCGGGCTTGGCGACGAACTTGGCGTCGGCCTGGAGGAGCCAAGGGTAGGTGACCTCAGCCTGGTTCAGAATATCCGCAACGTTGGCATCCTCGGGGAAGTGCAGAGAGGCGAGTCTGCTGGGAGGGTTGTGAGTGGTGGACGCAGGAAGAGGACTGGGCTTGATGACGGGGGCGCGAGTAAGGTGGTAGTTGAGGATGGCCTTGCCGTCGGCCTCGAGAATCGACTTGGCGGACATTTTGAATTATGTGGATTTGGTGAGAAACGGAACAAAGGTGAGTTTGGAATGAGCTGCAAGTGTCGGCTTATTCCTTTTTATTCAAGTCTAAACACGCGGCTCTAGTTAGCAAGTGTCTGGCGTTTAATACAATGACAGTGTCGTCTCGCAACCAAGTCAGAATTTCGACTTGAGGTTGTTGTTGGGACCAGAGCTAGAGCTACCAGAATCAACAACGGATTACACAATGATGCACACGAGTATAAGACCAATGCTCAAGTGAAGCAATTGGAGGTATGATTGCGATTGCGATTATTGCGGTTCGATGTCGAGAGTTCGACGAGGGTCGGCGGGGAAAAGGCACACTCACCACTGTACACGAGCTCAAGTGGGCTGCGACAATGAGATTGAAATCGAAGGTTGGGAGGGAGAAGCTGAGATTATGACAGAGAGATGGGGCAAAAAGGAAGAGGAAGAGGAAGTGGAAGAGAAGTAAGATGGTTCAAGACGATGTGAGAGTGAGAATGGGGGGGAGAGGGAAGAGGCGGGAGTTTGGAACCAGGCACTGAACGGCTGAGGGATTGAGGGACTGAGGTGAGCTCTCTCAAAAAAAAACCACTGGACCTGGACCTGAAAGAAGCTCAAGGGGAAGACAAGACAAGACAAGACAGGCGGGTGAAGGGTGGAGTGGAGGGGTCGGATGGGAAAGGGCCAGGGGAGGGAG
>JAAGWQ010000227.1:0-33090 GCA_013396295.1 Fusarium heterosporum
CGCCAGTGACTGCCCAGTGCGCGTTGTCTGCGCTGCAGTACAAGACATCCCTGCGGAGCCCCTACTCCCTGGCGCGATCGCCGCCGGACTCAGGGGCCCCGACCGACGCTTGGGCGCCTCCAACTCTGGTAGGCTGCTGTCCTGCTGGGTCTAGCTCCAAGCCTTCAAGCCCCCGAACCCCCCGCAGAGGAGTCGAGGGTCTCCCCCCCCTGACCTGACGCCTCTTTTTTTTATTTTATTTTTCTCTCGGGCTCGTCTGTTCCCAATTCTACCTGTCAGGGTAGGGACTTCGTACCAGTGTGGAGACGCTTCACTGCTCTACTCAATGGATCTGTTCCGAGATGCCTAGAGCCTATCCATAGAGCCTAGAGCCTAGGTAGAACCTAGACGTGCTAGGCCTCCCTGGTCAGTCAGTCAGTTCACTTCAGTCAATGTGATTTCTTAGTTTGGCTCTTGGGTTCCTCAAAAGCGCCGTGCCCCGTCTGCCTACCCCCATCCCCTTCCCTCTTATCTCCAGTTCTGTTCTGTTTTGTCGTTAATAGTTTTGCTTCTGCATAGGCTTGATACAGTAACAGGAGCTGTCAGATATCAATTGTTACTATTCCTTGCATTTCAACACACGAGGCCACTGTTGCAACACCCGCGCTGCGCTTGCCGCGCCGTCGAACCATTTCTCGCTTCGTTCCGATCCTCGAAATACCCACGACGCACGACGCTCGTCCCTCTCGCATCTTCTCCCGTCTTTACACGCGCGCCCACGGACCCTTCCCCTCCAGTGCTTAGGGCCCCACCTCCCCGAAGCCTCTACTTTCTTGTCTGTCTGATCTTTCTATCAGATTAATATTAGATTCCTACAACAATTGTATTTTCTCCTTTAGCCGTCAATATGGGCTTGTTTTCTCGCAAGGACAAGACGCCAAAGGGCGATCAAGCCATCAACACCAACCAGTCCAATGTGAGCGTTAACTCACATTCGTCGAGCTTGAGATCTCCTCAAGGAAACGGTCGCAACCCTGTCAATCGAACTTCTGCCGCCAGCACATCTGGCGGCCCAATGTCTCCCGTCAAACTTCCAAAGATCGATCTTCCCCGACCACCGGACCCTCAACTTGACCCTGCTGGTTACCTGCGAAGTCTTGGAGCTGTCAGGGAACGAAGCAAGCTTGTAACTGACAAGGCGATGCGCAATGAGCTGAAGCATTTCGACGTGGATATGAGCAAGTTTCCCGACGTGGTTACTTTTGTTACCGGAATTATCAAGGTAAACTCATGAGCTGCAGTAGTAAAAAGAACTTGACTAATAGATTCAGCGGGACTACGATGCCCCCTTTCACAGCATCCCTAGCCATGGCAGATATCAGCACTTCGCTGTTGGTGGTCGAGATCGTATCGCCCAGCTACTTTCCACCTGGCCTACTAATATCGACAACACAGAGCGTTGCCGTCGTTTAATTGATCTTTTCCTTGTCAGCGTACTTCTCGACGCAGGCGCTGGAACTTCCTGGACCTACAAGAGCAACGAGAATGGTCGCGTGTACAAGAGATCGGAAGGTATCGCAGTTGCCAGTCTGGAGATGTTCAAGAGTGTAAGTACAGCCCTTTGACGCACAAGGAGATGCTAATCAAGGCAGGGACTGTTTTCTTCAGACCCCAACAACAAATTCCAGGTCGACAAGGATGGTCTTAAGACATTGACTGTGGAGAAACTGTCCGCTGGTCTTCAGTCAAGACCAGGCAATGAGATGGCTGGTATGCAAGGTCGCACTGATCTGCTGCTCCGTCTTGGAGAAGCTCTAGCAGCTAAAGACGATTATTGGGGTTATGAGGGTCGCCCCGGCTGCTTAATCGGTAAGTTATCCGCACTCTTGATGTTTTCCAAGCTAATCGTTTAGATCATCTTCTTGGTCATCCCTCTACACAGGCATCATCCATGCTTATTGTTCCCCTGCCCGTGCTGTGGAATGTTTTAATAACCGGTCTCGCTCCCATCTGGCCCGCAAACCGAACCGCTATCAATGGCGTTTCTCTCGGTGACGCCTGGCCTTGCCAGTCTATGCCCCAACCTGGCGCATCTTCCAAGGTTTCTGCCTTCCCAAACAGCTCCAATGCAGCGGCATGGGAGTCTATTCTACCATTCCATAAGCTCACACAGTGGCTCACCTATTCGCTCATGCAGCCCATGCAACAACTACTCAAGATGCACTTTGCTGGAACTGAGTTGCTGACCGGTCTGCCAGAGTACCGAAACGGTGGTCTATTCGTTGACATGGGTGTTCTGAACGTCAAGAAGGATGATTTGGACAGGGGTCTCCAAAACTACAACGAGTGGGTGCAACGGACAAACGCCAAGGGTGTGGAGGTAGCACCCATGTTTGAGCCTAGCGACGATGTTGTTGTGGAGTGGAGAGGATGCACAGTTGGCTTCCTTGACATGCTGTGCGTCGAGGTCAACAAGGCGCTAAAGAGCGAGTTGGGCGGAAACGAGCTGACTCTGGCGCAGCTTCTAGAGGCTGGAAGCTGGCGGGTAAGTTATCCCTTGCCCTATATCAAAGATTACACTAACATGAACCAGGGTGGCCGCGAGATTGCCGAGATCAACCGACCCAACACCAAGGAGCCCCCGATCCTTATCGAGAGCGATGGCACTGTATTCTGAGGCTTGGCATGCCCTTCTTGGATGTATTACTGAATAAACATGACGGAACGCGAGGCACACTGGGTATAGAGAAGGAGAGCGCGGGCCGAGACTGAGCTTCAAGTTACTCTCTTCGAAAGCATCAGCATTTTTCAATTATCCATTAACAAAGGATGGCCGTCAAGGCAATTTGGGGTTTATTACACAGGCAAAAGAGCTGCAGGCGGAAAAGGACCTTTGCAGTCTGCTTAGTTTATAATTGAGACACAAGTCGTCAAAGACATACGCTTAATTGCTTCATCTTCATTTCATTTGTTCCAAATCATCAATTGGGATGGTCTTACTCTATTACATCGATAGATACATGCTAGATACTTTTTATCTTGATCCAGCGCCTGTCAGCCATGCAAAAGCTCCATTGTACCCCCGCTTTATCAGTCGCTCCCTACCAATGCTAATTATACAGTCCTGATCCAATGGAGCAGTGCCACCACGTTACTATGTTTACACTTTGTTGATACAATTGCTTATCGCTTGTACTTCTTCTCAAACTCTTCACGCTCCAGCTTTCGGCGCATATCCTCGAGCTTACGCATCTGCTCCTTGCGCGCCTTCTGGGCTCGCTCCTCTGCAGTACCGCTGTACTGGTTGGTCATGGTGCCGAGTTGATCGGAAACTCCCTTTTTCATTTCGTCCAGGTTCTCAGTAAGGCGCTCACGAAGACCTTCGATGCCCTTGGTTTGGGAAACGCGGGGGGGCTTGTAAGCGGGCTTCTCAACCTTGAGGACGGGGAGGTCAAGAACGCGACGGACAGCCTCGTTGTTCAGGATAGCCGAAGTAGCGAGAGCAGCTGCTCCGGTGGACACCATCATGATGTTGACACCGGCAGCAAGATAGCTTGTGAAGATGAATGTAACACCACCCATCACATACATCATCTTCTTCATCATGGCCTTTTGGGCGGCGGGTTGATACTTGGAGTTGAGCTGCAAAAGTTAGAAATGGTCTGAACTGAAATCGGCAAACTTACCACCAAGGAAGAGACCAGAAAGCCGGTACCCATGGCAGGGAGAAGATAGAACGGATCAGCAACTGTAAGGTCGTGGAACCAGAGGAAACCAGCGTCCTCCAGGGAGGGAACGGGGATATGTGTCATGCCGTTGATGATTCGGAACAGACCAAAACTGAATGGAATCTGCACGAAAGGCCAGAACATGCCCGTCATTGAAGCGTTGTACTTCTCACGAACCATCTTTTGAAGAAACTGTCCCTTTTGCATCATCTCACGGTCTTGGGTTTGGTATCCCTTCTTGATCATCTCAATAGCCTCCTGACCCTGAGGGTCTTGCTTCACCTGGTTCATGCCGGCGCTAAACTTGACACTGCGAACCTGGGGATAGAACATAACGGCACGCAGCAGAAAAGCCGTTGCGATGATGGAACCACCCCAGCCAAAACCAGTATAAACGTGGATGTGCTCGAGTACCCACTGCATGACTGATGTAGGACCCCAACCATAGTCAAGGCCAATATCTCGTAGGAAACCAAGGTTCTCGGGCATGCTAAGAATGTTGGGGTTGGCGAGGTCGGCGATTGTGGCGAGGTCGAAGTCGGTGGGGGTAACTGAAGAGGGCTCAGTGGCCTGGGTTACTTCTGCGACAGCCTCGGCAGGAACGATGGGTGCATCGTTTACGACAGGTGTGGGATCGATGGTCGCAGGAGGGGTGGGAGCCTCGGGCGTTGTTGTGATGGCTTCGACGGTGGGCTCTTCTGTCTTCTTTCCTCCATAGATGTTGTAACCCCAGATGGAGAGTGTCCTTGAAGAAGAAACACCTCCGAGAACAACAGGCGCAGCAATGTTCTTGACACCAACCCTAGCTCCAACCGCGAGAGGTGTACGGGCGCTCTTCAACGTTGTACCGAATTGTCGAGCATCTCCGAGTTTTCGGCCAAGAGTTCTTGACGAAATCTATAGGTCGTTAGCCTTCAGATATTGGAATAGTGCAAGGTATGTGGCATACGGATTGACTGCAGAGTGGCCTCTGGAAAGCGCCCGAGGGCAGGGAGCGCACAATTCCTCGGCTAGGAAGCATTGCGGCGGTGATAAGTGGGATGATCGAATAACAGCGATGATGTTGCTGGGAATTTTTTGGAGGTTTTCCGGGACCGGCGGGTAAATGTCGGGATCGCGATAGTCCGTCGCCGATGATCTCCGGGTGACCTTGTCATCAGCCTCAGGTTGTGACGAGCAGTAGTTTTAGAGTTGAGACCACAATGAGTCGAGCTTGGGTGCAATTGAATTCGGTCTGTTCGAATGTGCGATATTTACATTTGAACCGCCAATGCAACGAAACGCCGCAATCCATGTTCCTGTCTAATGATATAATCTCAAATTATTTAACAAGATATACAATCCCTCCCTGCTCTTTCGTGTGTATTGCTTCAGTAGCGATATGATGTCAAAGTTCTCAGCTGTGTTGGAGATGAAATTGTGTCCGCTCGGAAGATGTGACGAACTCTTGGAAGCTCTGAACTGCTTTTTACTCCAGACTTGCGATATCGTCCAACGAGGGCCGGGGAGTATAGTGCTTTTCGCGAAGCTCGATACCAGGTCCAATAGGATGAACCCTTCTTCGAGAAAGAGGGAAAACCTGAACTGTTAGCACAATTATTCCCGTAGAATTCCGTACATACCTTGGTGCCGCCCCATCCAAGTCTAAAAGCAGCCTCATGAGCAAATAGCTCTCCAAAACCCAGCATCATGCCGTTGACGAAAGGCAGTAGGAGGTTGATGGCAGCCCCACGTATCAAAGACCATACCGTTGGAGGCTTGTAGAGAATGACTGGAGAGTTTGACGAAGGAGGTGACGATAGGTCGTCGCCTGCAGAGTATAGTTCGCTGTCGGAGTGTAAAGTGATGCCGGACTCGGCGAGGTGGTTGTGTTCGTCGGACATGGTAGTAGATGATGGTGATGGATGTGGGTGCAAGTCGGCTCAAGAAAGATCCAAGTTGCTTGAAGCTTGGATTGTCGTTGTCTTTTTTGAGGTAGCTGAGGTTGTCGACGATCTCGGCTCCCAACCGTCGCGGTTCCCCCAGATCCTTACGTAAGGCTGCAGGGGCGGATGGTGGGTCACTTGTGTCACTGTCATGGAAGGTGGGGTGAAGGAGCCCACCGCCACCAACCCAGAGCTTCTGCTTAGCTGAGGTGACGAGCAAGCTGCCTGCCTGCTTTTACTCTTGCCAACAAACTCACCATTCATCATTAGCATTTACTGTCATTTCTCCTATTCATAAACTCCTTCAAATTTCTGGCCTCGTTTCCTCCGTATACTGATCACATTCGACCCCGCTTTGTCCGATACCCCGCCTCATTACATCAACATGGCAGACCGTGAAGGCCAGGTCGTTGAGTTTGCCGGCCTGAGCGGCGCAAGCCCCGAAGAGGTTCGCAATTGTGAAGAACAATGTAAATACTTAAAAGCTAATAATACCAAGGCCAGACAGTACCTTGAAGCGCACAACTGGGATCTCGCAGAGGCGAGTAACGCCTGGTTTCGCGATGCTGAGGAGGATAGCCGCGATACGTCAACAGCCCCGGCTTCAGCTGCTGCCCCCGACAACTACACCGGCCCTCGAACCCTGGACGGCCGACCTGCCCCCGAAGCTGCTCGTTCTCAACCGACTCGGAAGCCTGCTGCTTCTCAGCAAAAGAAGAAGGGAATTGCGACTCTAGGATCTATCGGTAGCTCATCCCATCAACACGATCACGGCGACGACGACGATGATGATTTCGATCCCGAGGATGACGATGGCAGAGGCAATCTATTCGCGGGTGGTGAAAAGTCAGGCCTGGCTGTTCAAGATCCGAATCAGGAGGGCGGACCCAAGAAGATCATTAGTGACATTCTTGCCAAGGCACGAGCGTAAGTGAACGAAGTTCTCAATAATAATACAAGCTAACAAGTTAGTAATGCTGCACGCCCTGAAACCGAAAATGAAGCTGGACCATCTGAGCCCAGTCGCTTCCGAGGTACAGGACAAACTCTTGGTGGCGACGGTGTTGAGAGCCGTAGCGTCCCAGATCCTCTTGGCCCAGTTCGCCCCGGAAACACTGAATCTCAAGAGCGAGTCCTTCACATCTGGCAGGATGGCTTCAGCATTGACGACGGAGATCTACGCCGATTTGATGACCCTGCCAACCAGGCCGACCTTGCATTGATTCGATCTGGCCGCGCACCTCTTCACCTCATGAACGTACAACATGATCAGCCCATTGATGTCAAGCTTCATCAGCACGAGACACCATACCAACCTCAGCCGAAGCAGTACAAGCCATTTGGTGGTTCCGGAAATCGACTCGGGGCTGTTGTACCTGGTGTCTCGGAGGGCTCAAGCTCCACTACTGCTGCACCTGCTGCTGCATCGTCATCCTCTAACGTTCCCTCTGTGGACGATTCCCAACCAACCATCATGATTAGGATCCAAATGCCTGATGGTACTCGCCTCCCTGCTCGCTTCAACACAACCCACACCATCGATGATGTCTACGGTTTTGTGCAGGGAGCGTCACCAGACACCAGATCCAGATCATGGGTTCTTTCTACGACTTTCCCCAACAAGGACCACACTGATCGCAGCCTCGTTCTTGGAGAGATGGCTGAGTTCAAAAAGGGAGGCACAGCTGTTGTCAAGTGGACTTAGGATACATGTATTGACTGGCGTTGAGGTTGATTTTCGTACAGGTCGATGTGCATCTAGGATGCCGTATCGGCTGATAGACAGGTCACAGATAGACATCACAGGCAAACCAAAATTGAAGAGTGTTATGCATGCATTTCCATTACCTCAACGCTTCGAATTTTGGAAGCGTTCATTACTCTTTGAGTGGTATCTGAACACCTAACGCCTAAATAACAAAACATATGCTGTGATCCTCCGTATTTCATCTGACACTACATCACGAGGCAGCTGTAGCGGTTGCGTTGGCGGGTTGAACTGAAGGTCCGTCAAGGAACCTGAAATGCTCGATAGCGATCTGGCAGTTAAGCATAGCGGCGTTGAATCGAGCTTCTCCAGGTGGAAGTACAACCATGAGGTAAGTGTTTGTTGTGAACTTGAGGATGAATAGACTGAATCGGTTGCCCGCCTTGTGCTCCATGCGAATGAACTGTTCGGCGTTGCGCGGGGTACCCGTGAATCGTGAGATGCTTTGTTTGAAGTGCTTCATGATGTTGGACATACGTTCCAGCCGGTCCTCAGTAGGGTTGCGCTGGCCTTCTGATGATGTCCACGACGATACTGCGAGAAACGATGTACGTTCGAAGAGAAGAAGCTCTTCGGCTTCGATAGCGAGTCCCAGATTGGCGAGATTGCGTTCAATAACAGAGAGGTTGGGAACGAGGTCGTGAATAATCGACGCCCAGGCTTTGTACAAGCTCTGGTCCCAAATAGATGTAGCAAACGGTGTGAGCTCAATGGATGACGCAGCGATACCGACGGAATTTCCGTACTCGAAAGTCTTTTGCCGGACAACTCGTATGCGCTCATCGTAGACAGACTCACGGGCCGTAGGGACGACCAGATCCATTTTGTGTATGAGGATGTAGATCTTGGCAGCGGGTGAATATTGTAGCAGGGCCGATAGAATGGACACATAGGTAGCGAGGTCGCGGTCGACATCGCGTGACTCGATATCGAAGACGTAAATGAGGACGCCGACGTTGGAAAAGACGTGGACACGCTGTTGTGAAAGGTAGTTTTCCATAAACGCCTCTTGACCACCACAATCCCATAAGTTGAGTGTGAGGTTACCGAGGAATTTGACGTGGGAAAGATCGATATCAATAGTTGCGCCTCTGAACAAGATTAGCCTCAACCTTGTCGCTGCGACGATAGGAACCCGACTCACAATCTGCGCGTGTCGCGGGCAATGTAGTTGCTAAAGATGATGCTTCTCATGCTCGACTTTCCAGAGCCGGATTTTCCCATGAGCAGAACCTTTTTCTTTTTGGGCTTCTTAACCTCGCCAAGGAGTTCGGGTGCAGGCTGGGTCTCCGAGAGGGAGGTGTCGATGTAGGAAGCCATGATGCGGGTGGTGATGGTCGCTGTTGTGGCTGGTAGGTAAAGATGGTGGAGGGATCAAGTTGGAGGGGAGCTTTCTAAGGTGTCAGAATATTTGAAGGCCTGAGCTGAGGGTAAATAAAGAGTAGGTAAAGGGCACTGATCTTTATGCGAAGACTGCCTAGACCTTTTTGTCACCTGGTCTAAAGTGGTATCGCTACCTACCCTGGGGGAAGCTCGTGGCGCTTGGTTGTTTGGGGATTAGTGACCCGCCCCCGGAATCGGAGGATGAAACGTCGGGCCTTGGCTGTGTAAGCGACCGTTCTTCGTAATCAATTGACTTCACCAGTTGAACATCTCCCGGAAGACAAAAGCAAATGTACTTCTTCTTGAGCCAACCCCACTGAGTTAATCTCGATTAAAAAGGATCGCCAAGTGTCGTACCGCTTCCAAGTGAGAGTCCTGCGATTTGTTAATTGTTGCACACGATTCTCCGTCTGCAACATTTGGAAGTAGGGATCCGGATATCAAGGAGCGGGCCAGTTTGATGGTGCCATACCAGTTTTACCACGCTCCCATAACCAGGACTTTCAACCTCTAAGACTGAAGCATCTGAGATATGCTATTTGACAAGGATAATAGATCCTTGGGGCTCTATGCTTATTTGAGCGGCAAATGCACTTAGCACCTAGAATTGTAAACGAAGGTTTAAGAGGTCGGTCTAGCATGGAGATGCCGCTCGCGCGGATGTAAGAAGTTCACAGCACGAGTTATACGAAACGGGGAGAGACATCGCTAACCAAAAAAAGACGTTATTTAAGAACTTGTAGCAATTGATAGACCTGGAGGAATCCTGGGTTAGTGAAGTAAAGCCCGTAAGAAACACATGCGTGCATTAGAGGGCAGAGATCCTCCCACGACCTGTGAAAAGAAATCCTGCTTTCAATGCTGAGCTCAGTAATGTTAGACGATGGCAGAAATAGGCCTTGTACTCACTCGAAGAAATCCCCAGCCTTGCTAATTGAACTTTGAGTTTGTGACCAGTATCTGGAAGCGTAGTTGCGTCATAAACATCGCAGGTTGCACAAGTACATATACACGTACAATTATCAGGCTGTACACATCCATCTTCCAGTTGGATGCACTATTCTCCCCACAGTCTGAAGGAAGTGTAAAATACAACAAAGAATACAATCAGTATGTATCGGAGTGTTTCAGTAATTCCTATCACTGTGCTAAGCGATGTTGTATTTCCCAAGAAGGGCATGAGTTTCTCACGTTGTGATTTAATATGACAGTTATACAAACGCCCGAGGAAATAGCAAGACCGAGCCTGCATGTTGGTCCAGACCTTATGCGTGAGCTCTTCAGGCAGAAAACGGCCGCAGATCGGTCAACGTACAGACAACAAGGCCACCAACTGTAGACGTGCATGTTCCACACCGACTCGTTGCACATGGAACAGTCTTCTGCAGGCGTCTGCTTGTCTTGCATAATCGACGTATTCGACGCCCGACACTCCAATCCGCTACAAGTGATCCGAGATGCATAGAGTCAGCCCGCCGCGGTATGTCTTGCAGATGCCTCGCTGTCTGCACTTTTGCCAACCTTGGTACGATCACCAGGGAGGTTGAAAAGGTCATTTGCAAGTCTAGACACAGAGCCTCAAGCTTGGAAGCTTGGCAAGGTTGAATGATAAAGTATTATGCCCCGCAAGCATACTCTCCGCAAGGCATACTCGATGTATCGTATTCCACAACTCAATAGTACACCTTTTCGAGACATAGCAATTGTGCCTTGCCTCAGCCCCTCGAGACCTATTGTCGCGCCTACTTTTGTCGAGATGGACAGTGCATACGACACCATTTCAACTTACAAGCTGCGTCAGGAGACAGTTGAACAAGAATTGCGCAGGATCTTCCCGGAGCACAATATTATAGTTCAGGTATGTGCCTACTAACCAGTCACACCAGTCTTTCATGGTTGTTAACGACGATGCTAACGACTTGAAGGTATCAATCAACCATTACACTTTCAACATTCCTCGAAAGTTAACCTATGTGAGCCGCATAGCCTTGGACCCATGTCGTTAGGGGCGCCTGCTGATATGTTGCACAGGACGAGAAACTCAGGATCATTGATTTGCGTTATGATTGATTAGAACACGGCCGTAGTGGAAACGTCAGGTGATGGATAAGAATTGTACGCTTTATCGCAGATATGGCGTCTATTATTAGACACAAACGGTCTTGCTCGCCCGTGCTTATCCATGATTATGCGCCTGGATATAGTTGGATGCAGCTAAAATTGAGCCTCAACCCTCATTCTATACGCGCATTGGTGACCCGATTTGTCTGATTCACCGTATCTCTGTAAAACAATGTTTTTGTGGTCATGAACTACCGTCGTTCACATCTCGATAGGCCCGGCCACCTCCAATAAGAGTCAGTACGTGTTAGATACACGTTGTGGCACATGTTTTTACAAAAGGGTAAGTCGTTTTTATGAATCACAAGAGCCACCTGTAAATACAACATTCATAGTTTCGTTCCGAGCCTCGTCAAACGACTTATAGAAATATAATCTCTGCAACTCCATGAGTCAAGGAATAATGTCCTATATCAATTCAATCAGTCACGCAATCAAGTTGCAGCACCACTTCTTAAATCTCAGAAATCGTTACCGTTCTCTTCAGTATGTCTTCACCCGGTAAGCAGGACTTCGGCTCACGATGCGCCAATTTCGAAGAGTATCCGGGCAATTTTGTCAGTTGCCGACTCGGGAAATCAACTCGCGACACCATCAAAGCTACCTGGGATCGAGAATCTAAGACAACTTTCGATAATAGAAGGGGAACTACTTTGAGAGTAACAGAGAGTTGCAGATACTCTGGAATCGCTACAGGAGAGAGTCCAGAGTCGCAAAACTGCGATTGTCAGCCGCAATCTCACCTCATAAAGTCTCTTGCGGAACTTACTCAGCACCTTGATTCGAGTACCGCAGATCCAAGAGTACGATACGTGTATGTTGGCACCCTTCCACTTCTTGAGTTCGTTTCTTGAGCCATGGGACTAACTCACCCAGTTCAATCCGGTCGCGGTCCTCAAAAGACGCCCTTCAATGCTGTCCATCTATCTTCAAATATTTATGCACGCACCAACAAATCCCCCCTTCTGTCTTGAGTTGTGTATATTCGTTTCGAGCAGTTCCGTCTTCCTACGACTACGGCCTTGCTCTGTTCAAAGATGACAATACGTTACTGTCCCGCCCTGAGCATACTTTGACACTCAACCATCTGGGTCGATCAGGACGCGAGATACGTTACTCTTTTCTGCTGCGCTCGGTTGAAGCCTCTACGTCAATCCCCGGCCGATCATGGGGTATTCGACAGCTTGCTGTATATCACTCGTTTGACGTAAGCACAGGCCAGTGTTTCTGGTTGACGTGCAAGGGAAACTCGACAATTGAGGACAGCATTAATGATGTTCTGTCAAATGATCCAGCATTTAAACCTAGCGCTATGAAATCTGTCCCTGATGCATTTGCCGCCACGTTCGACATTCTTGCCATGATACTTGACTGGTGCGATGAGAACTGGAGGTGGTACATCAACTCAATGGTCGATGAAGTCATGGATAAGGCAGATACGGCCAAAACTTACAAAATTGCGGATGAGCAGGACTTCAAAGAACTGAAAAGACGCGTGACCCATGGAGGCCAAATAGAAATCACCAAACGGACTCAATCATCGAGTGTTGATCTGGAGTCGGGCACTCGTCTTCAGACCCTCAAAAAAGCGCTCTCATTCAAAAGGACCGAGAATATCACTCAGTCCTTGTCACATATCGGAGGCGCTGTTGACGAGCTCGAGAGACTCAAGCTCTTCTCGTTCCAAGAACTGCAAAATCTTCAAGAAGTACTTGAGAGAATACAGGAAGCTCTTCTTGTATTGAAGCTTAACCATCAAGTCATTAAACAGATCCGCGAACACTACCAAGCTTTGATGAATCAATACAAGATTCCCGAAATGAGAAGCATTCAGTCCAGCTGTCGTGATGCGTTCTTACGTTCATCTTGCCACTCCAAATCGATTGAGGGGAGTATCGAGACACGACAGGTGCAGTTGGATTCACTGTATTTATTGGTACAGGAGAACAAAGCGCTAGTAAGATAACCTCAATCTTCCTGTAAGGTCAAGCATAAATCTAATTATCCTCTAGTATGAATCGATCCTTCAATACAAGTCTTTCCAAACGAACAAGATCTACGCTGAGACGGCCCAAAGCTCGGCATACAACATGGAAATCATTGCCAACAAGACGAAACAGGAAACAACCTCGATGCATGTCATTACCTTTGTCACGTTGATCTTCTTGCCAGCAACATTCATGGCTGTAAGTGTACTCACTCGCCATATGTCATGTTTCTGGATAAGCAGGGTTGGCTGACTTTGGTGGTGATGTAGTCTTTCTTTCAGAGCAATATTCTTCAGTGGCCTGAGCTTGATCTGAAGCCTGGAAACGGACAAAAGCTAAATAAGGGAATATTTGGCTTGTTTATGGGTCTATCTATCGCTATGACCGCTTGTACTATAGGTATATGGTACGTTGTCTCAAGAAGGGCGAGCGGTAAGTTCAATACAGGGTCTTGATCAAGCATCTTTTGGCGTTTTGGGTGTTTTGGGAATAGGTACTCTAGACAAGATGCAACAACTGTGAAGAATAGAAAACACAGCCCCATTTTAGTAGAGAGGCATCCGGGCCAGCAGTGTGAGCGACCTTCCAGGCAGCAATCAGGCTGTAGCTGGTGACTCTGGGTGATGTCCGCCTTATGGATAGCCCCTTCCGCCCACAATGTGTATAGTGCATAAGGCTCTGGCACGCCTCGCCCGGGCGCTCCGTCTCCTTCCTTCCATCTCTCAACTTTGGGCATTCTCGGAGCAGCCTTGACCTCCTTGTATCTGCCTTACCAATGATATTCCAGCTCCATCCACCTTTTACACACTTGCGATGTTTGCTGTTTGTGGCACTCACTGCTCCGCCCCAAATGTACAACTCGTTCTGTCATAAACTGACCTTCATGCTAATATGACTTGACACGTCCAAAAACTGATCAGGCTCCCTGTTACGTTCATCGCCCTGGATCCATTTGCTCGGGGGTATAAGAACCATCTACCAGGTTCATTGGACCTATGACCCGAACTATTGAATCGAACCATATTGTATCATACACATGATAAGAACCAAGGCGTCGGCAACCACATAGCCTCCTAGTTCTAAATGTGCAGTTTGTTACATAACCTCGACTATACAATACCTATATATCCGACCTAAAGCTCCATCGCTACTCTCTAACAAAAACGCCGACGACACCCACCGATCAATCGATCAGGTTGGTCTCGACACGAGACTCTCATACATATTTCTATTTTCCTGAAATCATACCAAGCAGATACTGGCAACATCTCCATACAATCCTGGGCCGCATCCGATGAGGTCCTTTCCCACTAGACCGACCATCATGCCTCACTTCTATGATACGAACCACCCTGTGGATAGCGAATATCGCAAGGAGTACCTCAACTTTGTCGACGAGCATCTCTCTGAAGGTATCAACGGATATGAACAAAAGGCTTGGTTCATACGTCCTGGTGTCCTGAGGCAGTGGTGGACACAGCGTGGTAGTCGACGTATCCCCCGCCTTCTTGACTATCGTACCTACATCGGCGAAACCATCATTATTGAGAGCTACCTCATCATATTCTCCATACTGGTCTATATAGGGCAGCCCCAGTATATCGATGACTTTGTGAGACTAGGGTTACGGGATGTTCAATTGCCACTTCCCGATGATATGAACAACCTCGGGGGCGACCCCCACACAACGAACATGCTGGACAGCTTTCGCAAGTATCAGTGGAAGTTCTGCCCGGTCTATTTCACCAAAGGCATGGTTAAGAAGAAGATTGATCCTCGTCAGATACTACCGATCAAGAAATCCAGAAGCCTAAGAAGTCTTATGGACAGCAACATGAAAACGATCATCAATGCTACCACACTCTACGCTGACTGCTTTGATCCCAACTGGAACTCCCAAGTAAGAATCCGAGGTTGGGCTTATTTTCTCAACACAATTAACTGACATGTCATTTAGGAAACAATCGTGTTTAAGCAATTTCGAACAAACGAGAACAACACTCTGCGATACGCATGGCGCCGAGAATGCAATGCCATGAACTCCATTGGTGACTGCAAGCAAACAGTCCGGTACCTGGGTTCCTTTGAGCAAAATGATCGGTGTTTTGTTATGTCAGAGTATGCCAATGGTGGAAGTTTACTTGATCTATTCAAGAGAAATATTCGCCCACAGACAACAGAAGAGATCAATCGTTTCTGGACAGCCTTGACGAGTTTACTCAAAGCTATCAATAGATTTCATAATCTGAAGTTTAGAGCAGAAGAACATCCCGCAGGATTGTGAGTCTTGGTCAACCTCACTATAGGGCGAGCTTGTCCGCTGACCGTTGTTCCTAGTGCTCATCGAGACATCAACCCAGAAAACATTCTCGTATTTTATGACGAGGACGACCCTTTTTCTGACGACTTTACTCTGAAACTGACAGACTTCGAAACCGCTACAGCTGCGCAGGTCATCGACAAGACCGAACTGAGTCCTCACGATAATGATGGCAACCGAACTTACTGTAAGCTTCATCAAGCCATACTCGATTGATCCCATCAACTAATTTCTTCCAGCTGCGCCAGAAGCCTCGAGAGCCTATGGAGAACAGGAAAGCGATCTCTTGCAGCTGCCGTTCCACTGTGACATCTGGTCCCTAGGTTGTGTCCTTGCCGAAGCCTTAGTATGGCTTGGAGGAGGGCGAGAAGCCATCCAAGCTGCCGAACATGCTCGCAGAAACAGTATAATCACTCACCATAGTCACCTGATAGGAGGAGGATACGGTTCCTGTTTTCATGATGGAGTTGCTGTTCTTCAATGTGTTCTATATTCGAACAGAGATGGCCTAGCGAACCTCTTACCGACCGACAACATTTCTTATCGGGTGAGTAATATCATCGAGCGCCATATGCTACAACCCTCGAACGCTAGGACTCGGCGCTCGATGGATATCTGGAATGAGTTCAACAAGCTGTTCAAATCGTCTGTTACCAGCTCAACACAGTCTCCCATACATCATACCAGCCCGCTTTCTCCAGCCCTCCCATCGACAGTGAAAAAAGGTTCATCATATGGCGATATTGCGACAATCACACCACCGCCAAGGTCAAAGCTCCGCGACGTCCAGAATCTTCCAAATAATGAAAAGCCATTGAGCACGTTACAGCTAGACCCTCCAGTAGACTCTGGCCGTTCTTCTGGATGTACTTACCGGGAACCTGTGTCGCCCCAACCTCAGCTCAAAGCTTCGGACTCTCTCAAATCAACGATAAGACCATCCCCTAACGATCCTGTACGATCCGAAGCAACAGTGTCGACCTTTGCTGGAACACCCAGTGATGATCTTCGCGCACCTGACAGAACCGAACAAAAACCACATTCCACAGCCCAGAGCCGATTGTTTCCACCAGTTTCTATATCCGAGATTTCCGACTACCACCATAAGAAATGGCACAGAGAAGAGATACCTGGCTACCAAGAGTTCAAAAAGAAGATCGGCGAACGGCACTTCTTGATTATCATTGACGATTCGATCACAATGCGCTCTAATGATAAAGTCTTGGAATTCACAGAATCTTTAGCTTGGCTAGTAAAACCCATTGATTCTTCTCGAGTTGAGATACGCTTGGCATCTAATCCGACCAAGTCGTACAACACTGGTCTGCTGCGTAAATCCACAGCCAAGCTTTTGAAGCCCATTCACGCGATATTCCGCGCCCAAGGAGCCGGTGGACTCTGCAATATGGAGTTTGTTCTGAACAGGATACTGAATGAACGCGGAGTCATCGCACCAGAACACCCTACAAGCGTGCTAGTCCTGACTGATGGTATCTGGGAAGGGGGCTCCGACAAGGGTGACAACATCATGGGGTCTATCGCGGGCGTTTTAAAGAAGATGCGGGATGCGAACCTAGCAAGAACCGACTTTACCATCCAGTTTGTCAGCTTTGGAGATAATGAGGCCGGTATTGCTCGGCTGCAGTACGTCGACGATCATCCACCCTTGGATTCGCAAGGCGAAAAACGGTAAGGTCTCCCACATACTCCAAACCAGTATTAGTGGACTAACTGGCCCAGGGATATCGTTGATCATAAGAGGCATACTGATAATATTTGGGAGATCCTGTGGGGAGCAGCAAGCGATGAGGTTGACAAACAATGATGTGGGTTTTCTTCCCCACGGCGTTAGAGGCGGACCTTCTTATATGAAACAAGCAAAACAGTCCTTTGGAAAGCGATCTCATTCTTTGGTGTCAGGGTGTTATTAATGCCAAGTTCTGAAGTCTATGCGTTTTGTGAACTCTATCGTTTCTATATCGGGACAAGGTTTGCAAACTTGCATATAGTTTGTTATAGCGCATATCGACTTATACTATAGCTTTGGCTTTAACCTTACTCTAAAACTGTTTTATGCATGGCCTTTGCAAAGAAAGCCACGTCTTTGATGTCGGCAGGAGTCGTTGACTAAGGCGTATGAAACATCATTATCACGTACTAATTATTGTGTTACGGCACTTGGAGCCTGTAAAACACAAGGGTATCTCAATGCCGATTCCGCCCTACAAGGCTGTTTGTCACAACAAGCTCAAGCTGAAGTGGGGACACCAACTTGGCTTTGTTCCTGGATTGTCATCTAGTGCATCATGTCTCGAGATTCCGAACCAATCGCAAGAGCGACGGATTGGCTTAAATGACGGGTGGGAACGGACACGGAGTTGGCATATTCTGGAGAATCTAAGCCACTGTGACATGCGACTTAGGCCCGACGCAGCGCCCAATCAAATAGCGGTATTGCTTCTACAGAGATGTTCTCGGTGGCATCAGCCCCCTGTAGCTGCTGAAACCAAAGGCTTGATTAATCTCACAAGGCCGAGTCCGAGGCCGAGGAGAGACAACGAGTTTAACATTCACAGCCACAATTTAGATT
This sequence comes from Fusarium heterosporum, assembly GCA_013396295.1. NCBI lineage: Eukaryota > Fungi > Ascomycota > Sordariomycetes > Hypocreales > Nectriaceae > Fusarium > Fusarium heterosporum. The sequence goes on from JAAGWQ010000227.1 coordinate 17,803, forward strand.
CAAAGTCCGCTTCTCAATAGCGACAATTCGTTCCCTGACGATGCCTTTTGCCTACGGGTACGGCAGACAGCCACGCAATCAACATCATCAGCTGCAGGCTCCGCCTTTTTGAGATCGTCTTACAGTGACATGATGAAAAGGACATGTTGAGGATCCCAAATCGTGGATCTAAATGAGAGTGCTTGCCCCGCCATTGACTGCATTTTAATTGTTTCAAGTCTAACTCTCAGCATCACTCAAAAATCTTCGCAATGACTTCACGATCAGAGGATATTCCCCTACTCAAGACGTGCCAGACATGCTTTAATGCCAAGATTCGATGCGAGAAATCGCAGAATTCTGGGAAATGCGACAGGTGTTTGCGCTTGAACAAGACATGCGTCTTTAACCCTTCGCGACGGCGCAAGACTCTAAAGCCAGGGTGAGATGAGAATACTCACTTTATTACCACTGACTAACCCGAACCTAGACCATCAAGAGCTCTTGAAGCTGCGAGTCCTACCCGGTCAAGGTCGCCTTCTCTTGTGTCTGCAAACGCTGCTCCAGCCAACTGGACGGATAGTTCACCAGCCTTTGCCAACACACCCAGCAGCATTGACACAGAAGCATCTCACAACCCATTCACCAGGGGTCTATTGTCTCTCGAGAAGGGGCAAGAGCTTCTAGATGTATTCAGGATACGAATGTCGCCTCACTTTCCGTTTGTCGTTGTGCGAGAAACGATTCCCATTCAGGAATTGGTTCAAGACAAGCCGGCATTATGCGTCGCCATACTTGCCGCGTCTTCGCATGAAGATCTCCGACTTCAGCAAGAGCTAGGGAAGCTTTTCAATGAGCTTGTTGTTGTCCGGATGATGAAGGGCCCTTTTGCGAGTCTTGACATGTTGCAAGGGCTATTGGTGCATCTGGCATGGTATGTTACTGTGCCTTCACCCTGACATTCATCGCTAACGTTATAGGGCACATTATCATCATAGAACAATGAGGTATACCCAGCATTTGTCCCTCGCAGCTAGTATTATCTCGGATCTGAGACTTGATCGACCGCGGATAGCAATGCTGTGGGCTTTGAACAGAGAGACGAAGCAGGGTGCTTCTGAGATGACACATGATGAGATGAGGGCTTTAGCTGGGACCTATTATCTCTCTTCAAGGTACTTATTACCCATACACATACTTGCTTTTGGCTAACTGGGCATAGTTCAGCAGTCTTGCTGCAAAAGTCGCATCATTTTAGATACTCACCCTTCATTCTTGAGTGCTGTCACAAACTCCTGTCAGAGGGGACTTCCCCTTCCGACAAGCATCTTCCATACATCATTTATCTTCAGAAGCTCACCGAAGAAGTTGACGATGCTGTAATCGAAGCAACAGGAGCGATCCATGGTTCAAGGCAAGATCGACTCCCCGCCGAACTCAACAGAATCAGAGACCGGTATACAAACACAAAAGCATCATTGCCATTTCCTCTCAGCGAGAGCCGTAAGTGCAAACCTACCTACTTACAGTATATATGTCCACTGACTTGTATAGCCACAATATTACTACAACTCCATGTACTCGAACTCATTATTTGCCAACCTTCACCGGATGGCGTCTCATATGGCCCTGGCGGTTTCCAAAGTTTGCAAAAAGGCACAGATCAGGGCCGCTTGCTAGATTGGCTGTCGCAGAGTATGACGGCCGCAAAGTCTCTCATCAGTGTGATCCTGTTACTTCCCCAAGGCGATGAAGACACGATGCCCAACATCGGCTGGATCATGCTGTACTGCGCAGTTTCGTTGGCTGTGCGGCTCGATCTCGTAGCAGCCCAGCCTGAGAATACACAGTCTGCGGGCCATCTCCGTCGCATCCTCGACATGCCTCACACTCTCCGCCAAATCGTACTGCGGATGGAAGCTACGTCTGGACAGAATACTGCCTATGGTGAAGCTGATCCATACTATGGCCTTGCGCGAAGAGCACGCCACATCGAGAGGTGGTATCTCGAACGTTGCGCTCCTGCTGAATCGCCGGAAATGGGAAGTCTATTCGCCTCCAACGAGACGTCTCCTTCAAATCCTTTCACGACAGCAGAGATGGGCCTCACGCCGTCGTCTTTTCATGAGCCTGGCATGATACCCAGTGTGCATCTGACAAGCGAAGCTGAAGAATCTTGGATGACGAGTCTGCTAGCGGATATGGACAATGACCCCGGAATGGAAAGCTTGTTATTCACTGGGCCGTTTGACTTTCTTGGTGACCGTCAGATATAAATTGGGCATTTGGGAAGTTGGAAGTTTATATGCATGTATACACGCGGACACGGACAAGGACACGGCGGAGCGACGGGGTTTCTAGTGATAACAATAAATTCCCCATCCATTGGATAATTACAATATGTATACACATCTGATTCAACCATGCCCGTATGCCGTAGGACTCATTTTCAACCCGAACTCCGTCTATACCAGTCTATGTCCCGTACATGTCGTAATTATTTTTTACCCTTCTTTCCAGCATTCTTCTTATGCTTTTCCTTTCCCTTCTTAATAGTATCCACTAGTTCTTCAATCTCAGCATCCTTCTCCTTTTGGAGGTCCTCCTTTGCCTTCTTTTCATCGGCAGCCTTTTGAGCAGCTCTCTTCTTAGCCTGAATTTTCTCAACCGTTTCGATCAGAGCATCGCTCTCCTGCCACAACTTCTTGGCGACTTCGTCATCCTTAACCTCCTTTCGAGCAAAGTCCACTTCTATGCATTCCTTGATGAGCTTTCCACCAGGTCCTCGGGCGAAGTCGTTGTCCATGGCGGTGTAAAGAATGGATTGAGCAGCCATGTAGGAGGATTTGAGAAAGAACCAAGGTAGAATGTAACCAGCGAGATAAAAGGCAAGTCCCCAGAGGCTGCCTCGTGTCAACCATCGACGGGTGCTCGGTGTTCGGGCAAGACCAGGGTCGACAAAGATTACTCGTGTGTTGTTGGGCGCCTTATCGGGTCGCTCGTAAGAATCCAGATGTTTCTGGAAGGCTTGACCAAAGACGTTCATGGCGAGTTTGCTGCGAGCATATGCGATGCTAGGTGTCCAGTTGGCCGTAGAAACAGGATCCTTGAGCGACGGTGATGCGATGTAGGAAGAGCAAGTCGGGATGATGACTCGAACGTCTCGATCTAAAGGCTGCGCTCGAAGAGCAGGGCTGAGAATACCCAGCAAGTGGAAGTTGGCCAAAAAGTTCACCATCCATGTCTCTTCGATGCCCTCATCTGTTTCTCTTCTCTTTCCACCAGGGGGTGTCAAGACTCCTGCACAGAGAATAATCATGTCGAGTCGTCGAGGCGGCGCATTGTCGATCCACTTGGTCGCAAACGTTCGAATACTGTAGAAGCTCGACAAGTCGACTTGTTCGGTGTAGATCATCTGGTTATTCGTTTTCTCTCGAAGATCTTGGATGTACTCGACGAGAAACGGATCGGTCGGATGTACCTGGGTGAGCAGAACCAGCTGCGCACCCTGCTTGGCAAGCCCGACGGCTGTTTGGGCACCTATACCGGACGTTCCGCCCGTCATCATAACGACCTTTCCATGGAGGGGCAGCTGGGTGGGATTCGCGCGGCCAGACGTCCAGATCTTGAGGAGGAATAGGAACGTGGCGGTGATGAGGGAGTAGATTATTGTACGGCCATGTTGTCGAACCGGCTCGGGGATGCCATTTTCGAGAACGCCAAGAAAAAGAACGAGAGGCATGGCGATGAATGATGGCTGTGGTTGTATCAGCGCATGCCATGAATCAATGGCGCGGTGCTAGAATGAGTTTTGATGTCGTGGCCCTCAATTAAGGAGTTAATGTGCACGTGACGTCAACTTGGTGTACTTGCAATCATGAGTCTTCTCAATCTCACTTACATATTTAATAGACATCAATAAATAAAATGGTATTATACTATTTGATCCTCTATCTAACATCACCAGTGACTAATCTCGAAGTCTGTCGTTTTTCTTCTTTCTCATCCAAATTTCGCCAACTGGGTCGCCATGATCCGCTACACATTCCCAATCACCAATACCGTGCTTTGCAGAGGCCCTTCTAACACCTCGGCCACCACCTCCGATGATGAGATTACCTGGACGATACTTTTCGTCCATATTCATGCGACGAATCACACTTCCGTGAACACGGACAGTGTCGGGAATATCTCGGACTTCACCACCAGGAAGAGGCCATCGGATGGGCTTCCATGATCCGTCGGTTTGGAGATCCATTCTACGAAAGGGCATGTACTCCATGATCTTCCAAGCTGTGACGGCAAAAGCTCCAAGGCCTTGTCCATATTCCAGAGAGTCGTGGATTTTAGCAGTGCATGCGCCATGCATGACACCGTGGAAGTGTTCTCGAGGATCCCTTGTCTTTTCGTCCATGGGTATCTCGGGTGAATGAGCTGGTCCTCCACTACCGCTCGTTACTCGAAGGTCAGGAATGGGCGGTCTTCCTGTTGCATCTTGCCAGTCGTGAGCAACACAGCAACCCATCTCAGCAACCTTCTCGTCATCAAATGTGAGACCAGCTTTCTGCGCCTCTCTCACGATCCAGGCAAGTGGGATGTGACTGGTGCTTTTGCTTCCTTCGTTAATCTCCCAACCTCCACCGACATCTGCATGCCCTCCGGAGAACCACACCTCATCTATGTCTTGGGCTGTATCATCATCAATGTTGTCGAGTTCGGCAAGATTAATGCCGGAGAAATTGGACCTGGTTTCTGCATCGACACACTGGCTCGTTCTCAGACACGATCTAGACCGTGGACGATATGGCGCGAACGCTTTTTCCTTCTTTTTTCCACCCCTCTTGACGTTGGGTGAAAGTTTGTCGCTCTTTCTTCCCCGGTCTTCATCTCCATGGAGCCCTTCATGGATGTCATCCCGTATCTCGTTCACAGCCTTATGAAGGTGATGATATTTGCCCTCTTTTTGCTGAGGTCGATCTTGATACATGAGATCTTGACGAAACTTTGCTCGTCTCTCATCAATACTGACGGCATGGCGAATTACTCTAGCGCTGCTTCGCGCAGTATATGGGAACTTGCTGCGTTGCATCCAGGCTGTCTCGAACCTAGGCACCGAGTTGACGGTATCGAATAGCCCCAGGAATCGAATACGACCGACGGGACGAGAGAAAGTCTCCCGGAAGCCCTTCATGAACTGGAACATTTCGTCTCTTTTCTTTTTCGCCGCCTCAGTCTCTTTGTTGGGCGGTTTGTCGCAGTCCTCGTCGTCTTCTGGAATTTGTTCACGACCCTGCCATTGAGCAAATGCTTTCCAAGCAAATTTGACCATCTCTTCATTGCCGTGAGACAACAGTCCGATATAATCGAGCATTTCAGCCAGGAAGCGTGCGATATAAGCTCCCCGACTGAAACCGAACATGTAAATCTCATCGCCCGGGTTATAGAATCGCATGAGAAATCGATAACCTCCTACGACATGTTGGTCAAACGAAGAACCAATTGCAGAGTCTTTGGCTTTCTGGTACCAAGAGTGGAACCGTGCTCGAACGCCAGTATGGGTAAGCGATCCTGAGACGACATATGTGCCAATGCCAGCTGGACTGCGTTAGTTGAGAAGGTGATTTGGCGGGAACGCCTACGTTGGTAGTAATGATACTGGTCGCTTGCTTGACGATCCAGCATTCGGAATATTTTGAGAATATTGCTGTCGCTGTCATCACCATGGAATTTGTTCCCGGTTCCATCGAAGCAGAGAACAAGCTTGCGAGGCTTTCGACTTGGATCTGCGATTCCAGGACCCATAGCAGGAGTTGTCGGTCTGCTCTGGAATTCTCGGCTTGATGGCGTATGGTCCTTGACAGATCCATTCATAGAGTTGGGCACGAGGTGAGTGTAGTCCATTGTTACACTACTCGAGTCTCACGGCACGACACTTGTATGGAGGTTTGTGGCATCGCAGTATGCAACTGCCTGCGACAGAACTTGGGGGACAGCCATCTTAATAAACATGGACACAGGCTGTTGGCTGGGATGTCTCAAATCTCATCGGGCATTGTACTGTATGATTGACCGGTCGTGCACCGTCGCGGTACAGCATCCATGACTTTTTTATTCCTGGGTACCTCCCTCCCCACCGACAGCTTGCCGTGTTGCAGCAAGATGCGACAGCGGCCTAAGCTGGTAAGACTGTCTTAGATGGCGGCGCCAGTGAACAGGTAGAGGGTGCTTTCAAGCAGAGGGGTTTGTGATCTGCGGCGATCTATGCCATGGCGATACCTCCTGAAGGGGCCGTCTGTGTCTGACTGGCTAACAATCTCAGCCCCAAGACATTGAGGAGCTCAACAAGACATCACCGTCGAACCAAGATAGAGCTTTGCCGTGTCAGCTCCACTAAGTAATCCTTGCTCAAGGGTGCATAATCTACCAACCAGAACACGCTGATCGTCATCAACTACCGATAGCTGTGGAATTGCGTTTTCCGCTATTGCACGCTTGTTTCCTGCGTCAAGCTGAGAACCCTTTTCTGGAGATTGGTGAGATGATCGCTAGTGGTGGTTGCTCACTGAACACTCTGCTTTGTCGATCAATAACCCTCGTCTGTCTTACCTTTAAGGCCCGGTTCCCCTGTGAAAGTCCGAGCGCATAGCAAATGAGATCCCATCGCGGAAGCTATCAGCCGTATCAAGGGCCGTCCCTAGAGACGGGTACACCCAAGTCGCTAGAAGTATCGACCTTTTTCCCATGATAATTGGACAGTGAGACAACAAGCCATCGACGTTGGTGGCAGACCAGAAAGCGGAACAATTACACCTATTGAGAGGTTTACTGCACCATTGCATGTCAATTACTGCCACACGATTGCCTGGCCTGAGTACCATAAGAAATGACCACTTTAGATCAAGTCACCACACGATTGAAGAGTTTAGACAACTTTAGTGTAAGACTTCCCGTTCTTTACCTAACATTTATCTATCTCCGAGCTCTGACAGGCAAATCTTCTGATACCCTGCAGCTTAGGTGCATTTCTTCAAAGTAGCTCCCTGACGATGAACGGACAACACCCGTCACAGCTTACTGTTCTTCCACACAGCACTTCTCTTCTCGACAAAACTCAAGACCCCCTCCTTCATATTCTCACCGCCCTCGATCCTCTTATAAATCCCTTGATCAACCCGGTTCGTGCTGTCCTTCGGATCTTCAGCTACCCAGCCACCCAACAACCCCTCGCGCGAGACAATGATGGAGTCGGGCGAATTGCCACACATTTCAATCGCCCACCGCAACGCTTCTTGAACCACGTCTTCCAACTGAACCACCTTGTTCACAATACCCCATTCGAGAAATTGCTGCGCAGTGTACATCCGCCCCAAAAGTGCCACCTCGGATGCGCGTTGACGCCCTACAATGCGAATGAGGCGTGGTAGAGCGCCTGCGATAGCGACAACACCGCGCTTGACTTCTGGAAGACCGAACTTGGCTGTGTCGCTGGCAATTACAATGTCCAGGTTAAGTATCATCTCCATTCCACCGCCAAGACAAAGCCCATTGACAGCGGCGATGATGGGTTTCTTTCCTCGTCGGTTACTCAATCCTCCAAATCCGTTCCCTGCCCCCACCTCGTTTGAGCTACCCTCCGCGTTGATGTTGTTCCATTCCTTCAAATCTGCGCCGGCGCAAAATGCTCTTCCGGTGCCTGTGATCACGGCGCATCGTAGTGTGGGTTCATTGTCGTACCAGATCCAGAGGCGATCAAGCTCATGGCTCATCTGTCGCTGTAGCGCATTGAGGCTATCTGGGCGATTGAGTGTAACGAGGAGAATGTGAGGGTGAGGATATGAGAGGACGACATTAGGAACGTCCGGGGGCGTGAGTGACTTTGACATGGTGATTGTGTGAATATTAATTGATTGTGATTGATTGATGATTCAAAGATAGATCAAGGTACCATGAAGCTCTTGTACTGAGTCGAGCTCCAACTCTACGGTAAGCTCGTGTGGGGAACCTCGGCACCTCGGAAGCTCCTCTGAACATGGAAATACCCCAGACGATCTAACAACCACCCCCTCACGATGAATAATGGACAAGGATTAAATGCTGAATTATTGGCCTCGCAACTCTCAAACGCCTCTCACCTCTTCATGTATTGCTATGGTATTAAGTTCCCAGTTTGGTTAATGGTACAGTTTTTAGTCTCCTGCTCTCCCCTCCATCACGCCGGCAATCCTCGCTTCTCGCTCTCGGTGAAGAAGATGACCATACGCCAGAGCTTCTTGACAAGATCCTCTGCCTCGTCGTCGAGTGCCTGTAAACTGTTAGTAATGACCGCGTAGAATACTTGAGGGGGTGACATACTCCTTCCAACTCCTCCACCAGAGCGGCTGCTGTGCCGTGCGCGCGAAGATGCTCCTCCACTGCCTCAACCAACATCTCCTCCTGGACACCGAGATACTCGACAATCTTTTTCTCAACAAATGGTCGCAGCTTGTCCTTCACGACAGCATCGTCCATGAACTCCCATTTGACGGTCCATCCCCAGAGACCATCCTTGTCCGAGGGGATTTCCTGCGCCAGAGATCGTACAGCCTGTGAGATCTCCTCGTCCGTCATGTGCGCAGTAGCAGACGTAGGATCGAACTGGATGGGGATCAGTTGACGTTTCACACCAGTATCGGCTTCTTCGTCGTCCAAAAGACCCTCCACCTCTGCAATGGTGCGCCGTTGAGGAGCAGCCCTGGACGCCTGAGCCTTCTGAGCTGCGGCTCCAAGGGATAGCTTGAACGGCTGAGGTGCGGCCACGGGCGTTTCTTGCTCCTCCATTTCTTCAGCTTGCTTGTCGAGGAACGAGTCGGCCATACCGCGTGCGCGTTCCATTTGTGCCTTCTCGCGACGCTGTTCATCATGCTCTGCTCTCCTATCGGCTTCGTCTCGCGACTCCTCGTCCGCTCGGTCGGCGGCTCTCTTGCGAGCCCAGTTGCTGTGATCGCGGTAATAAGGGTGTGTCTTGCGACTTGTTTCTTTCTCATCATCCCATGCTTTTTCTCTCTCGAGCTGTTCCTCTTTTCTTCGTTCGAACGACTCTGTATCTTGTCGTTCTCGCTCGAGCTCTCGGTCTATCGCTGCCTGTCGTGATCGTTCTCGGTTACTCCACTTACGCTCAGCCTCTTGGTATGCCTTGTCATCGTCCTCGTCCTTCTTGGACTTGTATCGTCGGAAAAGCTCCTCATCGCTCGCGTCTGTATCGTCATCTTCCTGGTGAATAGATAGATCTGTATTCGAGATACCTCCGTTGACGAAGGCAACTCGGTTTTGTCCGTTTTGTCCCTTGGGTCCTGATGGCGCATTTGCGATACTACTTCTTGGGCCTAGAGGAATGTTGTTGGTTGCTGGTGGAGAATCAAGTCGTGATGGTCGGGATGGTCCGTTTCGTCGTCGTTCCATCTCCTCCATCTCTTCCTCCTTTCGTAGACGCTCCAAATCACGCTGAGTACTGCGCTCTCGGAAGGCCGCAATCTCCTGTGCAACGACTTCTCGCATCTCAGCAGGAATATCGGCAAGTTCGTCGTCTTGAGCTAGAGGAATATTCACCACCTCGACGTTGTCGCCAGACTCAGTGTTACCCATAGTCACATCTTGAATTGCTGTGTTGGTCGTGGGGTAGAACAAATCGTGAAGAACATCTTTCAAGGTTGCCCTAGCTGCTTCAACCTTGTCCGTGCCGATAGAACCATCTTGACTCTCCTCGTAAGACTCGATGTATTTGAGTGAGCTCTCATCAACTGTGACCTGAAGCTTTGTCTTTTCGATTCCTTCGAACGTGTCATCCTTGGGCTTGTCGGCAGAAACTTGTTGTCGCTTGACCGGGACCTCGATTTGCTGTTCGTGCAGTAGCTTGACTGCCGTAGAAAGCGACCAGGGATCCTCAAAGAGAGCGAACCCGAACTTAGTACCCTTGTGGTCATCTGTTACACTAGTCGCCGAATCCCACTTGCGCAGCTTTCCGACAGCTCCGAGCAATCGCTGGATGCCATCATCACCACCCACGCCATCAGGAATCTGGTGTATAAAGATCGTCCGCAGCTTCTCTTCGTTCGTCGGGGGGATAAGCACCTGGGGCACTTCTCTAGCACCTCGGTCTCGGTCCATTCCTCGATCCATTCCCAGTCCAGGTCGTCCACCGCTAGGACCAGGCATATCACGACCGTTCGATACAGGAGTACCAGGCTTGCCCTGAGACGTACCGAGTCGAATCACGGGGGCGTTGAAGTTGATGTTCGGCATGTTTGCAGGCGCTTGGAAGTTGTGTGGAAGGCCGCTTGGACGATTAGCTTGCTGGGCGCTAGACTGCTGGACACCTGGAGGTGCCATTCCCGGAGCAGAAGACATGCCTGGAGGAGGTCCTGTAAACATGTTAGGATGGGTAGTGAGGGTATCGTGAATTGTGCGCACCTAGACCAGGTGGAGGAGCCATTCCTGGAGGGGCATTGTTCGATCCGGGGTAGGCTCCATAGGCAGGAGGCGCGCCGTAGGGATTGTCTACAATTGTTAGCTCTGCTCATATCTGTCCAAGGGAAACATACTGCCATAAGGATTGTATGCCATATTGGCGCGCCGCGTTCAGCGCGGTGTATTATGTTTGATGAGGGTCGCGTAGCACTTGTGTGTATGACTAGGTCAAATTCACAACCAGAAATGATACAAATATTATTAAGTTTCGCGCAATCCTGAAGCGGCGCAAACGTGTTGAGGCATCCAGGCACGAGGCTGAAGATGTTTCAAGGTGGGGCCGAGCATGATCCACATTTTCCCGCCTTATCGCCCCTACATTTTTCCGAACTATCGCGACTTTTCTGCTTCATCAGCTTGACGACAGCTTGATTGAGGATAGCCAATCGGGCGATTACGTTGGAGTTTGTTTGCAAGATGTGAGATCAATCAAGTGCATGTCTGTAGTTCATATGCTGATGCTATTCAGGGCTGCTCCATTCCGAACTGGCAGCGCAATGCTGTTCAGACTAGCTACACCTTCACAATGCCTTGCCAAGAGGTCATTTACAACTTCTCTCGCCTTCCGAGCTGGTCCCAAGATCGGTACAGAGGAGGAAGCGCCTCCGGCTGTTGCTCCTAAGGCTCGATCGAACCCTTACGTTGTTGATCCTGCTCAAGCATCCCGACCAAGCCCTCTTGCAGATGCCACTCCCGCTGAATCCAACCCCGGTCAGCCTCGATCCAACCCTCTCATCGGCAGCGTCCCTCCTCCTCCACCCGCCGGATCATCGACTGAAGAATCCAAGCCTAGTGGCCATGCCTACGATGCTACCAAGCCTTTCAGCCTCGATATCGCATCCATCATCGCCGCAAGGGCCAACACACACACCGACTCGGCGTCGGATCCAGTGACTCGTCCTCAAATCCGCGCAAAGCCCGTCACTGGCCGTACAGTTTTCGTCAGGGACAGAATAACGAAGACAAGCGGCCCTACTCCTATGGTCGCTCTGCGTGTCCTCAACAGGATCGTGCGAGAGGACCAGGTCAAGAACAAATTCCACAGCCAAAAGTTCCACGAGCGAAAGGGTCTAAAGAAGAAGAGACTCAGAAGTCAAAGATGGAGATCACGATTCAAGCATGGTTTCAAGGCGACCGTAAGCAGAGTTATTGAGCTTAAGAAGCAGGGATGGTAGAGGTTGAGTCTGTAAAAGACCGGCACAAGCATCATTGTACAATAGATGTGAGCATGTAAACTATGATTAAAAGTGATTCATTATCGTGCCTACATGTACTCGTCGTCTGACCAATCTCGAGTAGGACTTGGCAGTGGGCTAGCCTTGATCTTAGGTCGCGATCTGAACACTGCCTCCATGTCCTCCTGTGCCATGAGTTCATCTGTAAAGATTGTCGTGTCTTCTTCCTCCATTTTGGGAAAGGAACTGCTTTCCTTTTTGATCGGTGCCTTGATCTTCCGAAGTGACCGTCGCCTTTCCAGTTGAGCTTTCTGCCTCGCCTTATCGAAACCAGCCATACTCTTCTTTGTTCTGGCAATGAGATCAAACTCTTCGTCAACCGTTTGACTGGGATCTTCTGCGGAGATGGGTTCTGCAGAAGTTGGAGGTGACAGGTCAAGTACTTCATTGTCAGGAATATCATACGATTCGCGAGCCATGGTTAAGCGGGTTCGTTCGGCAAGTGAGAGCGTATGACGAGGTCGCGCTCGTGATCGCTTGACAGGAGATGGTGAGGCCATGTCCATTGATTCGAGAATTTGATCTGCCATTTCTTGGGTACCGGAAGGTTCTGCAGGCATCAATTCTGGCGATTCCTGCAGAGGTAAAGGAGATGGTGGAGGAGACAACTGGGGCGATAGCTGGGGTGAAAGCTGAGGTGATGCGTCATATTCAGGTCGCGGAGATGCCATCACAGGCTCATCCTCAGGCTCGGGGGAACTCGTCCTCTCCACCGACGAGGCACGAAGTATACGAGCTTCATCTTGAGACGGTTTGCGCAGACTCCTCGTACTAGAAGATACAGAAGCAAAAGAGTCGCTGGTATGAGCAAGCTTAGGTCGGACAGGGAATCTCTTAGAAATGTCGAGCTTTGACTTGAAAGACTTGATTGGGGATTCAGGGAGCGCGTCCTCATCTTCCAACTCACTGATGACTTCTTCCTCTTCTTCCGGCTCAGGCGCAGGTACGTTGATTGCTGGGGTATTATAGGAAGAGGGGCGTTGTAAGAAGTCTAAAGCTGAAGACTTTTGTGGCTTTGAGCTCTGCAACTCTTGCTGCAAGTCGTTGACGAGAACGTCGTACTCCTCCATGAGCTTTGGTTTCCCGAATGTCGCCTTCTTGGGACTCACTTTTCCCAGATGCAGTGCCTCGTGCGCACCAAACCCAAAGTCAATGCCACTTTCTGTCTGTCTCTGCTTGACCTTCGAGGGTGATGGCTTTGGCTGGTCGCCATATAGTTCGTTGCGGAAGTTCTGCCACTTCTGAAGTCGTTCTCTCTGTACGCGAACACGAGTGTCTAACTGTTCCAATAGACCACTGTCGCGCTCTTCGAGCTCATCGAGTCGGCCTTGTTGAACTCTCCTCCAAACGCGATCAAAGGGCATCCCAAGAAGCCCGTCCTTCTTCACACTGGCGTCCCCATACAGAAGCGTTTCCATCCATCGTTCGTTGCCAGACCAGTTATTTCGGATTGTGCGCCACATCTCCCGCCTGGCATCATCGGATATCGTCTTGCCTCCATCCAAAGCCTGGAGCGCTTCCTTTCGTCTGGCGATTCCCTTCTCCTTGACTGTCAATAGGTCTGCGAAGTCGCGAAACCTTGAGCTGGCAGCCACTTTACTGTTGAGGATCCGACTAATAGCAACCTTGTGCGCCAAAACCATAGTAGTGAGGTCTGTATTGTCACTCTTGTATCCTCGATCTTCGAGAGCCAATCCAAGTGCGAGAGCTGTATGCTCACCACCCGCTGATACCTCCTGAGCAATGACATGCTTGAGGACAGCAGACGAAAATGATGCAAGGACTTCTTCTAGTCTTTCTCCTCTGCATTCGTCTAGCATCGTCTTTCGTACAACGGCATCCCTTCCAAGTACCCCATTCTTCTTGGCCTGGTCGAGAGCTCGTAGCAGGGCGGCTCGTAGATTCACCGATTGGCTTTGATCGATGGGAGGAAAGAAGGGTTTAAGTTTCTGCGAATCTTAGTTTGGTTCTCTTTTTCGGGCTGTCATCTTACCTTTTTTGTTTCTTCAGGATCCCATAGCGCAAAAAGCTGAAAGAGAGCCCATTCGACACTGTGCACCCTCTTCTTCAGGCCCTGCGCACTCGAACCGCCAGTAGCAAATGTTTCGGCGCGAATATCCGGCCAATCCTCATATTGATCGAGGTCAAGAAGGTTCAGGTTGGTCAAAAAGATGGATAAAGCTGAAGGTCCAAGATGGCCGTGGGAAGCTGGCGCAGATGCATGCTGAGTTGATTTGTTGGTAAAGCCAGCCACTAAACGGGCAGACCGTGTACGAGGAGGCTGGACCGCAGCCATGGTGACATGTTTGTGTCTTAAATTGATTGTTCGGGCGAAAGCGCCGTTTATGTAGATTTTCGGTAGAGATGCTGGTACCACCTGAAAAGGCGGAGTGTAAATAAGGCTGATGGAGTAAACAAATGGAAAGCGGCGGTGGAGGGGCTCAACGATGGGCGGTATGTGGGGCCGGTCGCTACCCTGCACGGTCAATTTGACCTTCAACTAAATTTCATGCTGGAGTTCCAACACGATTTTATGTTCAGAATAATCCCTGAGTTTTGCAATAATAATACAAATCTCAGCAGAGATCGAGGCCGAAAGGTGACAGCGAATCGGGAATGCAATCAGTTCAATATCATAGTGACCTTTTTCACAAACGTCGGTGAAATGATGCCATTTGTCTTATTCACCAAGAAGAACAAAACGGAGGGGTTTGTTCCACAGCTTAACATTATCCAACTCCGAATCAATAAAGGACAAAAAGTCCTTCTTGATTTGATTATAAATGACAACGGGCACTGAGATCTCACAGTTGTGAAGGTTGACAAGTCTAGTGATTGGGTTCTGGTTTTGAAGCCTCTGTCGCGATGGATCTGCTTGAGCTTTGGATAAGTCTGATCGCAGTGCGGCCATTTCTTTTTTCAACTTCTTGACCTCATCCCTCAGCTCGTAGTTTTGATCCTTGAGGTTCTCTTGCGTTACACTTGAGCTGAAGGTACTGGTGAGATGGCCTGGATGTTCCGGATCTAAGACATGCTGGCCCGATTGCTTGAGCCGTCCAACCATCATACTGTAGAGACAAAGGGACGAAGAAGCTATTGTGTCGTTATATTGTAGACTGTGATATTTGTCGCCGTGATCGCTCGAGCGATAATGGTAGAGAAGTAGGCTGTGAACGTTCGTTTGTAAGAAAGAAATGCGAGCGTGTTGCTGTCAACTGCAATGAATGTGACGAGGTTTGACAGCCGTGACGTTGATAGTGAAAAGAAGAAGGTACTACTGAGTAATCCAAAGCCTAGCATGCGGTTAATGCAGAATCTGGGTCGTCACTGCCGCGACTATGCCCAGTTCTTTCCATTTCTTGCTAAGGCCGTCGATCTTAACGGACACTGCAAACAGAACACTTATCAAGTCTACCAGCATCAGCAGAAGGAAGCATCTGCTTCATCCAAACCAAAAAGATGAAGATCAAAAGGAACAAAACATACAACAGCGGGGATTCGATGGTCGTCACCGACCCAACTACTAATCCGCCCCTTACCAGCTTATCTATGGGAGAGCGGACGGGATCTC